>JADBJO010000557.1:457500-465000 GCA_016801955.1 Conus betulinus | reverse complement strand
CCCTTGCAGTCGGTTTTTAATGACCTTCCCTCTGGCGCTAAGGAAAGGTTACTCGTCTATCATCGGAAACCGAGGAGCTTATCGTGAGGTCACTTCCTGGCTCTGTGGAAAAAAAACCCAAAACAACAAACAACAAACAAAACAAAAAAACAAACAAAAAGAAGAAAAAAAAACACGAGGTCACGTTAACAATCAACGGCGAGCATTTTTTGTTGTTGAAGATATTGGGTATTTTATGTGATGCAAGCACATTAAATCTTTGTCTAAAAGCTGGCTTCTATGGTCGACGCACACAGCCTTGACACTCCGGGCAGGACGACACAAGGGGAGACACGCAAAACCGATCGTTTTTGCCAGTGTGTATTTGTGCAAGTTGTCTGGGCAGTGGAATTTGCAGGATGGAGTCGGAGGAAGGGAGAGAGGGGTGGAGAAAGAGGAGGAAGAGAGGAGGAATGATATTCAGAAAAAAAAAAAACGTCGCTTGTAGGTAGTTAGGTTAATGAGTGATTCTTGACGCTTGCTGTGGTTACTTGTCTTGCTTACGCCCTGACCATAATCAGAATCATATGTTCTTTTTCATATCTGCCTCTTCCTCATCCTCTTCTTACCTCCAAACTGTACTCCTCTAGTGCGCTTGTGTGTGTGTGTGTGTGTGTGTGTGTGTGTGTGTGGTGTGTGTGTGTGTGTGTGTGTGTGTGTGTGTGTGTGTGTGTGTGTGTGTGTGTGTGTGTGAAGATCGTGTCTCGTACAATGACGAGACAAAAACAAAGAAGAAAACATAGCAACAAGAAGCAGTCAAGTAAGCGTGATGCAGAAACTTTGAAATTTTCGATGTGAAAACAAGCTTTTTAACATGAAAAGAACACACACACACGCACGCGCACGCATGCACGCACGCACACACCCACGCAGGCACACACACGCACACACGCACGCATGCATGTACACTCACACGCACGCACACACACATGGACAAACACAAACACACACACACACACAACACACACACACACACACACACACACACACACACACACACACACACACACACACACACACACACACACACACACACACACACACACACACACACACACACACACACACACACACACACACACACACACACACACACACACACACACACACACACACACACACACACACACACACACACACACACACACACACACACACACACACACACACACACACACACAAGCAAGAGCGCATGCACGCAAAACTCACACTTGAATGCAAATACGAAAGCGATGGATGGAATCATGTCAAGAAAATACATCAGGAGTAAGAGCGCGGTGCGTGTTGTCCAGCAATACATTATGCATCGGCAAAGCTGGGGGGCTTGCTAGCTGCCCGTCATCCCACCCAACCCCTTAGAAAGAATGAAAATATATGGTCATATATATTTTGTATAACATTTGTTTGAAGCACAGTCAAGGGTTGGGTGGAGAGGATGAGGGGAGAAGAGAGAATGGGGTGCCATGGAGAGAAGGGATGAGAAAGGGAAGGGGGGGGGGGGGGGGGGGGGGGGGGGGGTGGAGGAGGGACTAAAGTTAACTAGCAAGACTAGAAATGCATTATGTGGGGGAGATTAGCTGTGCTTGTTAAAAATAAAGAAAAGAAACAAAAAAAAGTGGTTATCGGTTTTTTTTTTTTTTCTCAGGGTTTATTTTGGTTTTGTTTTCTCCTCCTCCTCCTCCTCCTCCTTTCCTCTTCCTCCTCCTCCTCCTCCTCCTCCTCCTCCTCCTCCTCCTCCTTCCTCCTCCTCCTCCTCCTCTTCTTCTTCTACTCTCTCTATCTTTCCCCTCTCTCTTTCTATCTCCTCTCTCTCGTCCTGTCTTGCTTTCTGTCGCCTTTTCCCTTTCCTCTCCTTCTTCCCAGACCCCACCTCCTCCCCCAGACTCCGTCTTTCCTTATTTACATCTGATGAAATTCTTAATCTAGTCTGTGGTTTCTTCTCGGGGGGGGGGGGGGGGGGGGGGGGGGGGGGGGGGGGGGGGGGGGGGGGGGGGGGGGGGGAATCGAACGTGGAACGTCTCGTGCCATGGGTAAGCGTGTGTTGTCTTGACAGTGTATTGCCCCTGGGGAGGGGGTGAGCGTGGGGGGGGGGGTGGTGGAAGAACCGTTGAGAATTCGAAGTGTTTCGAGTCCTACTACGGGTCTGACCAGGAAAATAAAGACTGTCAACCGTTTATCTTACGTAGTGTGACGATTCTAAGTTCTATCCCTTAGCCAGCTAACTAGTAAGCAAGCTAGAGAGACAGACCTACAAAGACAGGCGGACTAACAACAAGCAGGCTTGAATCCACTCATAAAGGATTTGATGTTGACACTTCATAAACGCCCGCTTGTTCATTACGCCAACCCACCATAGCCATATTTAAAACAAACAAAACAAAAAAAAAAGAACCCTAAAAATGGAACTTTTTCTTAACACGGAGAAACTGCTTTCATACACTTGTTTGTTCCATGTCGATCTATTTATTTGTTGAATGCACGTTCCATACCGACCCATCTATGTGTAGTTGTTATATGCAAGTGCATGTCTATCTCTACATCTGTCTATTTGCCTCTTTTATCTAATCATCTCTCTCTCTCTCTCTCTCTCTCTCTGTCTCTCTCTCTCTCTCTCTGTGTGTGTGTGTGTGTGTGTGTGTGTGTGTGTGTGTGTGTGTGTCTGTGCGTGTGTGCATCTATCAATCTGTGTATGTATGCATGTAGGTATGTATATATGCATGCATATGTGTGCGTGTGTATGTATGCATGTATGTATCGATATACCTATCGATCGATCAATCTATCTATTGTCTATCTATCTATCCGTCTATCTATCTATCTGTCTATCTATCTATCTATACTATCTATCGACCTATCTATCTATCGATCTATCGACCTATCTATCGATCAATCGACCAGTCGATCGATCGACCTGTCTATCGGTCTATCTTTACAGTCAATCAGTCTGTCTGTCTATCTGTTTATCTATCTATCTGTATGTCTGTCTATCTATCTATCTCCTTCACAGGGAGATGTCGGGGGCTCCTTCTGTACAGATAGTTCAGGCCACTTCTGTACAGATAGTTCACCCACTTCTGTACAGATAGGTCATCCATCTTGGGGAAGCTCTGCGCTGTTATCTCCCTCTCTTTCTCTCACTCCCTTTGTGTCTGCAGTTCTTGTTTGTTTTAACTGTTGCCTACTATCTTTATTCCCATGCCTTTGTGGGCCACTCTTCTGTCTTTGTTCTGGAAACTCATTCCCACGTTTACCCCTTCTAATCACAAATTAGAACATGTCAGTTTTCTTTTTCTCTTTTTTCTTTTCTTTTTTTTTTTTTTTTTTTTTTTTTCTGGCAACCAGGTAGTTTCTTTCTTTCTTTCCTGTCTCCGTACGCAGGCTGATACTCCTGGGGACACTCTCTGTATAGACAGGCAAGGATTAATCCGTTCTACCCAACAAAGGGAGCGGAGTTTCATGTTTATGACCGTTTATTTTTATCCTGCCATTAAGGCAGCCATACTCCAACTTCGGGGAAGGTACATGCTGTGTGTAACGTGTCATCCGTACCAACGGCCAAACTGGCCTTCTCTTCCCAAAGTTGGTGATGGGATTTTACGCGCGTGCAAGATATTATGCATGCGTTCACTCACGGAACCTCGGTTTATAGTCTCATTCGAAGGACTGTATGGGAAATGGAGTCAGAACCAACGTTAAGTCCGAGGGAATCCCCCCCCCCCCCCCCCCCCCCCCCCCCTCTGTACCGAAACGGTCCGGCGGAAATTCGAACCCGCACCCCAGGTGATCACCAAGATTACAAGTCCGGCGCTCCACCCACAGCTATTCCGACCCCCTCCCCTCCCCCCCCCCCCCCCCCCCCCCCCCCCCCCCCCCCCCAACCAGGTAGTGAAAATCATTGTACGCACAGCCCGCAAGGGACACTAGCTGTCCACTCAGCAGGGTCTTCATAGGCAGATATATTTTTAAAAAATGTATTTGTGTGTTAAAATGCTTTTCGTAAATGTCTTTACCTTTTGTTTTTGTTTTTAAAGATCTGGGAATGAGAAACCACAGGTACACCATGGCGCTTTATCAACACAGCCTAGCTTTATATGCCAAACGGATGTCAATAGTTCAGCAACTATGTCATGATTTGCTTTTGTCTCTTTGTTTGTTTGTTTTTTCTTTTCCAGGTAAGTCTCTTTTTCCCATATGATGGCCCGTGCAGGATATGACAGGATTTTTCCCCCCTTTTAGTATACTTTTGACAGCCCTGAGAAGACTAAGTGTGGGCTGTGTAATATTGAAATATTGAAATATGTGTACTTACCTCTCTGTCTCCCTGGTTGTGTGTCTGTCTGTCTCTTAGCCATTTGGATGGATATATATATAATATATATATATATATATATATACTGTATATATATATATCTAAACTGTCTAAACACACAAATTGATAGCTATATGGATCCATGTATGGGCAAACGAGAGAGAGAGAGAGAGAGAGAGAGAGAGAGAGAGAGAGAGAGAGAGAGAGAGAGAGAGAGAGAGAGAGAGAGTAATTATGTATGTTTAGAATTACTCACACTAATGAGAAGAGATTCGATATTCATATTGTCTATCTACCTGTCCTACCTATCTATCTACCTACCTACCTATCTATGTATCCATCCATCTATATATCTATTTATCTATCGATGGATGGATGGATCTATGTATCTATCTACCTATCTATCTATCTCTGTCTCTGCCTGTAACTCTGATTATCTAACCATCTATCTATATATCTGTTTATCTATCTATTTATCTGTCTGTTTATCTGTCTATATGTCTATCTATCTATCCATGTATACACATGCATCGCTCTGTCTGTCTCTGTTTCTGTCTGTCTATCTGTCTCTCTCTCCACACACACACACACACACACACACACACACACACACACACACACACACACACACACACACACACACACACACACACACACACACACAGGCGCGTGCGTGCAGACAGACAGACAAAACACACACACACACACACACACACACACACACGCACACGCACTCACACACACACACACACACACACACACACACACACACACACACACACACACACACACACACACATTTCATGACGAACAACGTCGAAAGGATCTTTCAACAGGAAGGAAACGAACTGAAGGTAAACCAATTCTCGATATCAACATTGGCACTGTTATACAAATGGACACATTCAAAGTCAGAAAAAAACAATCCCAACAATCTGAATAAACAATCCAAACACTTTGAAATAAAAGCAAAGTCTATACACTCTTTTCAAGTTTCAGAAATCTGCCAGTCTTAAGTTGTATTTTTCTTCCAGTCTAAAATGAATCACGCTGACATTTGGAAACGTGTATTTTCTGGTTATCAGCCTCTTTTGAAGTATCATATTGTTAGGACATTATGGAATAATATGAAATTCATCCCTTATTGCGTTCTTTACAAAATTGTGTTTTGTTTTTCTAATTTCTAATCTTCTGGCTAATTCAATCCGTAGTTTATGGCTGCTGCAACGAAATTTAATCGGTGGTAAAAACGTTTGTATATGGAAGTTTAGAAATGCATGTTTTCACGGCAGGAAGTTGCGTTGAACAAACATTTGTTACTTTTCTGTAGTGACTGCTTCTACGACTTAATATAACTATCGTTCAAACTCTGTATAGTACTCCTACAAAAAAATATTCCCTGTTGTGAAATCACTGAATGTGCCTAAGACAATCAGATCCGCCTTCAACTACGATATTCTTAATGTACTTTGACACGTTAGATGAAAATGCATTACATGAACATATTGCATATAAAAGCAGAACACACTGGACTGGGCATTTACTGCATGTACTTTCAAATAAATTTAACGAAAAATTGAAAAGTCTACACTGAACAGTTGCAGAAGTAGAAAATAAACTCGTTTCTCTAAGCAGCATATGTGACTTGGCACGATGATGTAAATGGAAAAGCGATTTCAAAATTTTCATAGCAATTTTTCTAATACATGTACACACACACACACACACACACACACACACACACACACACACACACACACACACCACACACACACACACACACACACACACACACACACACACACACACACACACACACACACACACACACACATATATATATATATAGAGAGAGAGAGAGAGAGAGAGAGAGAGAGAGAGAGAGAGGGAGGGGAGAGAGAGAGAGAGATGAGAGAGAGAGAGAGAGAGAGGTTGTAACGAGCGAGAAGGAATGTACGTAAACCAATTATTTTTACTACACAGTTTGCCCTCAATTAAGGGGGGAAAAAAGTAATAAGGAAATCAATTGCAAAACCGAAGAAAACACTGTACACAAAACCAGCAAACAGTAAATCAGACCTCAGTGCAGCAGGTTCACGAACGAAAATTGAACCTAAAACATACAACACATCGCAAAATAAAGGCAGCTGCAAGGGGATGAGTGTGAGAGAGGAAAGAAGAGAGGAGATTGAGGGCACAGGGCAGGGTGACAGAGGCAGAGGACAGGGGACGTGCAGAAGGAAGAATAAGAACGAACATCCTCGGCGGCGGGTTGGATGGATGGATTCTTCCGTCATGTCCGACGTATGATTAGGCAGGTTGGTGATCTGCGATCTGTTAATGTGGGTCCTCATGTGGGGATGAAAACTAATTCTTGAGGCACAAATGTCTACCACAGACGCTGCATGGAATGGAGTCCTGCAAGGATAGGCCCCGTTTTCTCACATTCCTCTTTTTCCTGGATGGCAGCTGCTCCGTTGCGCTCAGATGCCTTTGTGCCCTGGGTCCACTGTTGCTTCCACTGAGTTCTGTCAAGGGCGACGTCTTCCCAGGAAGCAGTGTCGATGTTGCAGCTCCTGAGGTCGGCCTTCAAGGTGTCTTTGTATCTCTTGAGAGAGGGGAGGCCTTCGTAGGTCACGTTGTCCCTCCTTCAGTTGTCCATAGAGCAGCATCTTTGGAATTCTGCTGTCCTCCATACGGACAACGTGTCATGTCCATCGGAGCAGTTTTTTTGACAAGTATACACTCAATGCTGGGTAAGCCACCATTCGTCAGGACCTGTAGGTTGGACACTGCCTTGCCATTTGATGCTGCAGATCTTGCGCAAGCATCGTTGAAGTAACTGTTTGAGTTGTTGCATGTGTCGGCAATACTTGGTCCAAGTCTCACAACAGTTAAGAAGAGCACTCAGAACCACAGCTCTGTACACGGCAACCTTTATGCGCAATCTGATGCCATGGTCTTGCCATAGACTCTCTGAGAGTCTGCCAAAGGTAGAGCTGACCTTTGAGATGCGCAACATCACTTCTTCATCCAGAGATTCAGTGCTGCTTACAGTGCTGCCCAAGCAGAAGATCTTGTCGACAGTTTTGATCTCTGTGTTGCTGATGACGACAGGCGATGGTAGAGCACTGCCAGCAGCAGACGGTGAA
>JADBJO010000557.1:440000-452500 GCA_016801955.1 Conus betulinus | reverse complement strand
CCCCTTCCCCCCCCCCTCCTCCTCTTCCCCTTCCCGTCCACCTGCCTGACGACAATACTTTCTAGTGGCACAACCTCGTCTGGCGCTGAGGAGATTTTTGGCCGATTTCTTTCGGCGACTCTCCAGATGAATCTGCCGTCACTGCAGACAGACCCTTACTTAGAACTGTTGGAAATGGAGAACGGACGACCACTGAAGACTGCAATCGCGGGATGAATAGAATAGCAGTGATTCCAAGCGTGTGCCTCAGAGAGAGAGAGAGAGAGAGAGAGAGAGAGAGAGAGAGAGAGAGAGAGAGAGAGGAGGGGTAGTCCTGAACGTGAGAGAGAGAGGAGAGGTTATCTGAACGTGAACGAGAGAGAGAGAGAGAGAGAGAGAGAGAGAGGAGAGAGAGAGAGAGAGAGAGAGAGAGAGAGAGAGAGAGGAGGAGAGAGGCGTTGACAGGAAGAACACTCCTTGCCCATCATGCTTGACAGCCGAAAGACCTCTGGGTCATGTGCTGTCTCCAGCAGCCTCCCTGCGGGGGTTGACCCAGCATAGTGCCGCAGCATAGTGCCGCAGTTTTGTCTGTCCAGGACAGCTCCGGGGTCACAGCACCCCAGGGTAGAGAAGTCATTCACAGCTGACGGTCTCTGACAAGGGAGGTGGATGGGAGGAAAGAAGAAGTTGGGGGGGGGGGGGGGGGGGGGGGCGGGAGGGGGGATGAGGGGGAGAAAGAGAGGGGGTGAAATGTTGGGAAGGGTTTGTACGGGCGATAGGGGGAGGGGGGGGGGTCACTTGCATTTCAGATTACCGATGTTGGACGTGCGATTTTTCCGCTATGCGAGATTCAGTAGTGTAAATAACACAGCTTTGACTACTTTTCTATCTGGCATGAATCAACTTAACCCACACTGCACTGAAAATGTGCTGTCGAAATGGGATACTCGCACGTCATTTGGATGAATACGGGCACGTGCGTTATTGCTCAGTTGTGCAGGGGAAAATGCGTCGGAGAAAAGAGGAGGATTCCCTGTGATATTTATTCGTTCACTTTCTTTCAGACACTGTCTGATTTACTGGCCCTGTCCTTTGTTAATGCATGGTTGATTATGTCATCTGATATTGTAGCCAGCACTTGGGGTACCATCGAAGGTCCGCAAGTTTTGACGCTAAGTTAACATGTGTGTGTGTGTGTGTGTGTGTGTGTGTGTGTGTGTGTGTGACAGTGTGTGACAGAGAGAGAGAAAGGGAGGGGGAGGACAAAACTGATTACACGAGAGTTCTTGTCCAAAAAGTCTATTTTGAATGGGCAGTTGCACGACCCTGCATTAGAAAAGCAAATGAAATCATGAAAATGTTTAAAAAAAACACAAACACTAGGATTCTGGACGTCAGTACTGGTGAGAGAGAGATAGAGAGAGAGAGAGAGAGAGAGAGAGAGAGAGAGAGAGAGAGAGAGAGACAGACAGACAGACAGACACAGACAGACAGACAGACAGACAGACAGACAGAGACAGACAGACAGAGAGAGAGAGAGAGAGAGAGAGAGAGAGAGAGAGAGAGGCAGGCAATGATTCTGAAGCAAATGGCCGCGTGGTGTTTCCAACATCATCTCTACAGGAAATGAAACACCAGAATGACACCAGAACGAGGCGTCTGTCAATGGCTGCGAGATCCATTTCCCTCTCATCATTTCCCTCTCATAGCTGGGTTCTCCGTCCTGAAGTCTGTGAAATGAAGCCATCAGCGTTGGGGAAACATGTTCGTCGCCTCTGTTTTTTGTTGATGCAAGCGATCACAACGCATGCCCCCCCCCCCCCCCTCTCCCCCCTCGTTCCCCGCTCCCCCGTTTCCTCGCCCCTTCCCGCCTGGCCCTGTCGCCTTCCTGAATGGAGCCCCCCCCCCCCCCCCACCCCCATCCAGCCCTCCTCCTCCCCCCGGACTGATCAGAACAACCAGCTGCTGTTGTAACCCACTGACGATATGCAACTCTTTCTTACCAACATACACGCGTGAACTAAAGGGCTGGAATTCAGTGATGATTTTTATCGACACTGTTTGACCTTTGGCCGAACGTCTTGGACGCGCCGTGACGAGCTTTTGACACGTCATGAGCAATCTTGGTGCAGGCGTTGGTGATCTGATTATCGTTGATGATATGGGAGAGACAGTTTTGTCAAAGCAGGTGATAAGTGTAGAGCCTGACGGTATTTCATCGCTTTTTTTTTCTTTACCCCCCCCCCCCCCCCCCCCTTTGGCAGCAATTACATAGAATTCACGCTGAGAGGATGCCTGGGGTGTAAGAGGGGGGGGGGGGGGGGGGCTGTCAATAGAAACTTTATCCCACTCCTCACCCTTTTCCAAAAAATCTGTGGAATAATTTCCTCTTTTCTGTTACTCTCTTTTACTCCTATTCCCAAATTTTGATACCAAATGCCCCAATGTTTTTGTTATTGTTATCATTGTGATCTGTTGCTTTATTTATCTAGCTGCAGCCACTGTGCTCTGTGGTCTCCTGACAAAGGAGACTTGGTGAAGCGTCTGTGGACTACCCGGCACGCAGTATTATCTCCTGGATGAAGTGGAACAAACTTCTTGATTACACCTTTAAGAAGCACCCTGTCTTAACTGTTTACCATTGTTTTCTTCCACTTTTTGTCTGGTTATGATTTATTATGACGTGCCACCTTTGTATTCATCGTCCTTGTTGTTAATGATATTGATGATACTGTTGTGGTGTGGCGGCTAGGCACTGCTTCCATAAACACTGTTCAGATTAGACAGTAGGTGTTCTGTGTACAGCTGTCTTTGTGCTGTCGTCGTCTTCTCTGTGTGTATTTTTCTTAATCACCGTTGTTGCGTTTGTTTTTTTACAATGATTTATATTCATGGCTGGGACCAAGTTACGCTGGCCTCCTTTGGCACAATCTAATCTCATCTGCAGGACGACTGTCATGGTTTAGATGTGTTTACCAGTCCATGCACATTTGATTTTCGGGTTCTCTTTGTCCCTGCTCCTTACTCTTTGCTGAACACCACCCACCTTCCTCCTCCCCCCCCCCCCCCCCCCCCCCCCCCCCGTTCCCGCTCGATATTCCCCATGCTGTACATACCCCCTGCTCGAAATTCCACCGCCCATCGCCGGAAAGGAGGTCTTTTTCCTGGGGGAGTGGGGTCGTTCCTTGTACCATAACAAAACAGAAAAACGCACACACACATACACATACACACACATCCCCCCCCCACCACACGCACACATGCATACACAAAACACCAAAAGGCGAGTAGGGGGAGTGCCAGGCAGGGAGAGTTTTGAGCAAGAGGAGTATCGAGCAGGGTGCCGATCAGTATGGACACGTATTGCGCTGACCCCTCTTGGAACCTGTCCAGTCCAATTATTTTCTTTTCCGGGAGTTCTTTGGGGGGTGCCATTAGTAGACCAGTGTCTACGGTACCCTGTACAGTGGTCCTGTACAAGGTGACATTGCAATAATCATTTGTTCGTGGCCCGCAGCGCCTATGGCGCATGGTACTGGATGACATTTGCCATGTGCTCTCTCCTTGCTGATTGATCCACTTGGGATCACTGAGTTTGCCCTGAGGGTTACAAAGGAAAAAGTCGGGCTGTTTGTATCCAGGTTGAAATCACATTTGTCATCGACCGTTAATTAAGGTGTTGATCGGCAGATCGACCGATTCTTTGGTGCCTTCGCTTCTTTATTAGTTTGTTGATGATTTTTTTTTTTTTCGCTCTCACACTAGGGCTGAATTTTTTTTTCATCACACACACACACACACACACACACACACACACACACACACACACACACACGAACACGCACGCACGCACACACACACACACATACACACACACACACACACACACACACACACACACACACACACACACACACACACACACACACACACGCACGCACGCACGTACACACACACACACACATACACTACATGGGGGAAGGTGATGTAATTGGGGATGGAGAGGAGTGTCGAACAGACACAGAGACAAAAGGTAGTGACCCTTACAGCTGATGTATTTGACATTCATCACACCCATTTAGTGACGTGTCTGCAAAAAAGTGCCCTACAGGAAATGAAAACGGCACATCTTGCTTCTTGCACACGACCATTCATTTGCTGACATGATGAGAGTGTTGAGCAATCAGAGCATCGTCGTCATCGTCGTCGTCGTCATCGTCGTTACAGTTTTCGTTCCAGTCATTGTTACTAACATTCCCCTGCTCAGTGTGAGGAACGGGTAGGCAGTTCTGGAAGAGGAGGCGGAGGAAGTGTGTGGGAAGTGGGTGGGTGGGTGCGCGCGCGCGCGCCCGTGTGTGTGTGTGTGTGTGTGTGTGTGTGTGTGTGTGTGTGTGTGTGTGTTTGCAGGCGTGCATGCATGTGTCCATATGTGTGTGGTGTGGTATGATGTGGTGTTGTGTGTGTAGTGTGTGTATGAGAGAGAGAGAGAGAGAGAGAGAGAGAGAGAGAGAGGGAGAGAGAGAGGAAAGGTGACGATGGGTGATTGTGGAGGGGAGGGGTATGGGGTGGGATTAGAGTGAGCGAAAGAAGGCTGCCTGTTGTACGCTGGCATTGTCTGAAGACATTACAAATCACTACGTGTTTTTTTGTGTGGGTGGAATGAAAGGATCGCATGCATTGCTATTTCAGAACACAAACTACTGTAATCTTCATAAATAGTTGGGCACAAACAGTCTAAAATTCCTAAGAGTAATTTTTTTTTTTCTTTTCCCTTTTTCTTGTGGTGGAATGAAAGGATTGCATGCGTTGCTATTTTGGAACACAAAATACTGTAATCTTCGTATAGTTGGGAACACGCAGTCTAAATCTCCTAGGAGTATTTTTCTGTTCCTTTTTCTTTTGTTCTTTCAAGATCCAAATTGAGGGAGCTTGTCAGAGAGTCAGATGTGGTGCCCCTCAGTCAGCGGTTTTGTATTTAAAACTGCTGTAGCGAATAAAGTCGTTTTGCTTGAAGATCTATCCTGAAGGGAAGGCGTATCGCAACTCCTGACTCAGCACGGCCTCTTGTAACGATCATTTGGTGAAGGAGTTTTGAGTCCAGCTGGTATCACTAAAACTTATCGCTGAGGTCGCGTGTTCTTTTCTATGTTAACTTGGGTTCCAGTCTCGGCTGTGGGGTGGGAACTGATCTGGATAGGAGAGGGAATGACTGGTGGTTGAAGAGTAGCGGTTTCCCTTAGTCGGTTCTAGCTGTGCCAACGTTTGTGTAGAACTGGAACTAGCATGTGGCTGGTGTTCCCAGCTCCAAGAAAAGAATACTTTGTTCCCCCTGACAAAAAAGAGATGTGCCTAAATTCATTCTTTTTTTTGTGTGTGTAATGCGAGTGCTGAAGCTCCATTTGCACAGACTCGAGGAAAAGAGCAGAGAAATCCTTGAGGAAGACACGTAAGCCTCCTAAATACATAACTGTCACCAGTAGCCGTCCCTCTCTTGCTAAGCAGGCTTAGTGTTATGGCTGCAGAGCCGTCTGTTGATTCCTGCAAGTGTCAGAGTCGGAATACGAGATAGATGGTCTGGGTTTAGTGCCAGAACGTACTATCTTCAACTTCTTCGCGCGACATAGGTTTGATATAACTTTCGAAATGTTTTATTTTGGTTGTTTTTTTTTTTTTCTACGCACATAAAAGACAGAAAGACGAGCATTGGATTGTTGAAGCGCGAGCAGGTCCAGGATACTAAGTCCTGTAAAACGTGCGGGTAGCGCTGTGCAAAATGTACGGTGAAAATGAAACAGCTTCCTGTGTCAACAGATTAATGTAGGTTGTGCAACGCCACGGAGAAGAGCATCATCACCATGAAAATGATGATGATGAAGGAGAAGGAGGAGAAGAAGGGTGCGGACATAATTACAAGAATACATGACAAAGAAGAAGAAGACAGCTACAGAAAAAGAGGTATGGGGATGGAAAGGTAAAGATAAAACACGCACTGAAACACATGTACGCTTGCGTGCGCGCGCGCACGCAGAGAGAGAGCGAGAAAGAGAGAGAGAGAGAGAGAGAGAGAGAGAGAGAGAGAGAGAGAGAGAGAGAGAGAGAGAGAGAGGAAGAAGAAGAAGAAACAAGAACGTGAAGAAAAAGGACGCTGGGCGTTTCCACAAAGGACCTCATTGGGATACTTACATGCATGCATCAGTCATATACTGTTTTGTACGTGTAATACTTGGTCCGTTTTGCGTGGTCTGTCTCTATTTCTCTGTATCTTTCAAAGGAACTGAGAGAGTGAGAGAGACACAGAGAGGGTGTTTTTTCTCAAAGGAGTGTGTGCGCGCACATACATATAGGTGCGCGCGTGCGCGCGCGCGCACACACACACACACACACACACACACACACACACGGAGAAGTATATATCAGCAATATCTCGTGCTTCCTCCACTTAAGCTCAACATCCTCCTTTTCAGAAGTCTTGAGACCGTTGTATTCCCTAAAGATTCCCGTTGTATTCCCTAAAGATTCCAACAACACCAACAAAGCCACACCGCTCAGAGCCACATGCCCTCACCCATCACGTAAATCACGAAAAACAGCCAGGGGCCTGCTTGTCTCAAGAGGCTGGCACCCTGTCCAGATGGCCCGTTGCCATTTTCGCGTATTATTTCAATGTCAGGGTCGGTCGGGTCAAGGCCCAACGCGCCTTGCCCTAGTTCCTCCCCCCCCCCCCCCCTCCTCTCCAGCCCGCTCCTGATCTCCCCCCTCTCTTACGTTTCCCTCTAGCGCCATACAGGATCCTTTTCAGGGTTGTGTGATACTAGGAAAAAGTCTTTTCAGGAAAAAGAAACAAATAGTTTCATCTAGAATGTTTGCCACGTTACAAAATATGATAAATTAACTAGAGACATCTTCAATTCAGATTCAACTCGACTCTGTTGAGGTTACAAGGCGTTTCCTATAATCATCACCCCCCAACTTAACAAAAGAAAAGTCACGTTCTAATGAAAAAAAAAAAAATCATAGTGCCACACACAAACGCATGTGAGAATCCATAGTGAAGTAGACACAGCAGAAAGGACAGCTAATGGACAGATCTGGACTGTGTGTACACTCTCACTTCTCACAGTTACACGCTGGCATGTTATACACTGTAACCAGAGAAAAATATAATAGTTCTGTAGGACAGAACCAGATGAATAGGCCGCAGAAACATGAAATAGATGGACGACAGTGAAGAAAGGTAAAACAAGGGAAAATCAAAGTCTAAAACAGTGAGAGAAACATAAAGTTACTAGCAAAGAATATCAACCGAGAAAGGTAAAAACAAGAGAAAAGCAAAGTCTAGGACAGTGAGAGAGAGAGAGAGAAAAAAAATGTTATTAGCACAGAATATCAAGAAGGCAGTGTACCATTTCTTCAGAAAGAGCGCTGGCATCCTCATGGCGGCTTCCACATGTTGAATAAAAAAAAAAAACAAACAAACAAACTGTAATCATGACTTTCGTTTTGCAGTCTTAGTTTGTGAACAAGGACAGAAAGTTCAGGAACACTTCTGAACATATTTGTGTAGATCATTTCATTTTCCGTGTGGGTTCTGCAGTCAGACTAAACTGTTGCACATGCTTCTACAACATTTATTAGCAGATCGGCATCAACCTCCATCCAAACCCCTCTCTCTCCTTCCTGCGCGCTGCCTCACTTACTCACAACATACACAGTATCGATAGTTACTTCTAACACATTGCCTCTCATGTCTAGTGCTTTACGGAAAGTGGTAGCGGGGTGAGTCAAGTCATAACTCCGGTAAACACGTGTGAAGTATCTCATCAAACGACGGACGGAGATTTTGAGACAAGCACGTGGGATGATAACTGTGATTGTATGAATCATCGCTTTCTGAAGTGCACTATTTTGAAGTGGGAAAGCGCAAAGACACCACAAAATGCACAGAGCCACCACTGTGCCAGCTTTATGTCAGGAGATGGCCATCCTCACTAAGAGGGGCCCAAAGTCAAATTTCCGAATTTGGTTCTGTTGAAGATTTTTGCACATATTTGAACAGAGAGAGAGAGAGGGAGAGAGAGAGAGAGAGAGAGAGAGAGAGAGAGAGAGAGAGAGAGAGAGAGAGAGAGAGAGAGAGAGAGAGCGAGCGCAGGCGAGAAGGGTATGAGAGGAGAGGGGGACAGAGAGGAAAGCCAACTGACTGAGAGATAAGGCAGACCAACAAACAGCCAACAAAAAAATATTCATGGATGTATATTAATGATTGATGATGGCATCATCTCTCAGGCGGGCGCTAATTGAATCATCGGTTCCTGGGAATTAATTTCTGCTCAGTGTTTCTTTCTTTCTGAGGGGAGGTGTGTGCTTTTACGCTATTTAGCCGACGCTTTACGTTGACAGCACAGTAGTTGGATAGGTGTTAAAACTGTGCTTGTTTATTAATTGATTGAGTCAGTTTTTTTAGTTGGTTGAAACAGAGTTTGTTTTAGCTTGGCGTCATCGTTGTCTTCTACTTTTTTTTATTGCCTTTTACTTGCTTGGTTTATTGATTCACTCTCGCTTTTGGTTTCCATCTACATCTTCATGTATGTATGTATGTATATGTATGTATGTATGTATGTATGTGTGTGTATTCATGTATGTATGTGCGTGAGTGCGTGCGAATGTTTGGCATTCATGAGTAGTTTATAGTGAAGCTGCTTTGACTTTCTGAGATACGCACGCGCTCATGCTGTCCTGTGTGTGTGTGTGTGTGTGTGTGTGTGTGTGTGTGTGTGTGTGTGGTGTGTGTGTGTGTGTGTGTGTGCACTTCCCTAATCAATACTGTGAATTTACCAGCTTGTCAAAAACCTGGAAAGTGATTTTGTTCCTCCATAAACCAGTTTTTCCCCCAGTTTTGTACCTATTTAAAGAGAAATATAGACCCTGTCAGATGGCTGATATTCAGGATGACCATCTACATTTCACACGAAGATTTCTGAAAAAAAAATTGTAATGCCCCCAAAGTCTACACAGTCGTCGTAGAGCATATCAGCTTTTCTTAAATGAAGGGATTCATTATAAGTCTTAGTTCTGTAAGTCGCAGCCTTTTGAAAAACGCATTAGAAACTTCGATGAGTCCCATGTGGAGGATAGTAACGTGCACGTGGGCTAGTGTGTGTGTGTGTGTGTGTGTGTGTGTGTGTGTGTGTGTGTGTGTGTGTGTGTGTGTGTGTGTGTTTGCGCTCGTGCACTTGCACATGTGCACTATCATATATATGGGCAGAAACATTACATTCTACAGTTACCAGATGTATTCTTCGCCGGTTTCATTCATGAATTCGCTTTCGATGTTGCCATAAACTTGATTGACACAGGAGAATAGTTCTGCCACGATGAAATCGATGTTTGTTTTATTCTGGTATTACCCAAATGTTCTAACCTTTATTATGGAGCATATCATCCACAGAAATATATCACTGAAAACCAGTATTCAGTATTAAGTTGGGTTTTTTTGCCAACTGGTGAAAGTCATGAATTAGGATGAGCAACTTTATCCGTTCAGTGAAACATGACTGATTGTTTAAGTTATTAGTCTATTTTTGGTTGATTTTTCTTAAGAATTAAAAAAAAAAAAAACTTTTGACAACTGCATGTATGCGAGTGCCTTTTCTAGTATATTCTTGTTGTATATGATGTTTAAGAACTCGTATTGCGCTGTAGTACTCGATGCTCTAAATAGGAAAATTGGATTCACCCGACTTGCACCGGTGTGTTTGAATCCATTTCATACACGGGCAGGTTTGTATACACTGTCTTCCTCAAGTTTCACATTACGTGCCTGTGTGTCACAGTCTACTTACGTTCACTTCGCCCTATCTTGATATCTGTCTCCATCAGCATCTCATTCCATCTCCCTCCCCCCCCCCCCCCCCATTCATCTTGGCACCTCGACACTGTATCCACCCTCCCGCAAATTACATACTCGTCTGCTCCTTCACATACAATCATTTTCTGGCTCTTTTTATGACAGGACCAGAGCTGGTGGACTACAAGAAGCTACTATTGACAGGTCCATGAGTCGATCCATACCTGCTGCTGCGTCAGTAAAGGAGTGCTTACTCTCATTAACCATTTGCCGGTCGGCTTTTAATTGCTTCCCCTTCACCTTCTTCCCCCCCCCCCCCCCCCCCCCCCCTCCTTCTTCCCTCCCTCTCCACCTCCCAGACGACGGTGCTCTCCGAGTGGAATAGGCTCGTGTGGCACTGAAGGAGACTTTAGCCGATTTCTTCCGACGACTCTTCAGATAAATCTGCCGTCACTGCAGACAGAGCTGGATTTAGAATCGTTGAGTGGAGAACGGATGACAACTGAAGACTACGGTTGTGGAATGAGTGCATAGCCGTGATCCTGAGCGTGTGCCTCTGAGAGAGGAGAGAGTCGTTGAAGTTGAGAGGAGAGAAGGGATGACAACTGAAGACTACGGTTGTGGATGAGTGGAAGAGAGGAGAGCCGTGATCCTGAGCGAAATGAGAGAGAGGAGAGAGAGAGAGAGAGAGAGAGAGAGAGAGAGAGAGAGAGAGAGAGAGAGAGAGAGAGAGAGAGAGAGAGAGAGACAGAGAGAGAGAGACAGACAGACAGACAGAGAGAGAGAGAGAGAGGAGAGGGCAGGCAGGCAGGCAGGCAGGCAGAATATCCCGAGCGTGTACAAGAGAGAGAGAGAGAGAGAGAGAGAGAGAGAGAGAGAGAGAGAGATTGGGGGGCAGGTTTTGACAGGAAGAACACTCCTTGCCCATCATGCGTGACAGCCGAAAGACCTCCGGGTCATGGGCTGCCTCCAGCAGCCTCCCTGCGGGGGTTGACCCAGCATAGTGCCGCAGCATAGTGCCGCAGTGTGTTTTGTCTGTCCAGGACAGCTCCGGGGTCACAGCACCCCAGGGTGGAGGTCATTCACAGCTGACGGTCTCTGACAAGGGAGGTGGAGAGAAGGGGGAGGGGGTAAGTGGGGTGGGGGGGGGGGGGGTGTAAGAAGCGTGGAAGTTGGAGGAAAGATTTGTGTGGGCGATAGCGGGGGGTTTTTTTTTCCCCCTTATCCCAATTTCAGTGTTGCAGATGAGAGCGCCTTGATCATTATTCTATCCAACATGAATAAACTTAACAACCGCATGCATTGAAATTTGCGGTCGAAATGTAAATGTTGGATTACATTTTAGACCAGTAGGAGCAGTCGCGTTATTGCTCAGTTGCACGTGGAGAAAGGGGTTGGAGGTCAGAGGATTTCTCGCTGACGGATATTCATTCATTCACTCTTTCTTTCACTCAGTAATTGACGAATTTACTGCTTCTGTCGCTCGCTAATGCATGGTTAAATATATCATTTGACACAGTAGTCAGCAGTGAGGGAACCCTCGGAGGTCTGGCGGATTTTGATGTTATCGTTGGTGTGTGTGTGTGTGTGTGTGTGTGTGTGTGTGTGTGTGTGTGTGTGTGTGTGTGTGTGTGTGTACGTGTGTGTGTGTGTGTGTGAGAGAGAGAGAGAGAGGGGGGGGGGGGGGGGGTGGGGGGGCACAAACTGATCACACGACGAGAATTTAGATTCAGAAAGTCCATTTGAATGGGCAGTTGCACAACGCCTGGCGTAAAGAGAAGCGAAATATTGTACATGTTTAGGAAGCACAAACATTGGCATGGGAACGTCAGCACCAAAAAAAGAGAGAGAGAGAGAGAGAGAGAGAGAGAGAGAGAGAGAGAGAGAGAGAGAGAGAGAGAGGAGAGAGGAAAAAACTAATCACAGAAAAACATTTATTGTTCAGAAATTCAATTTGAATGAGCTAATGTGCAATACCTGGCATAAAAATAAACGATATAAAAAAAAATGTTTATGAAGCACAGACACTGGCATACAGGACGTCAGTCAGAGATGAGAGAGAGAGAGAGAGAGAGAGAGAGAGAGAGAGAGAGAGAGAGAGAGAGAGAGAGAGAGGCCAAGATTGATGAGCAAATGGCCGTGTGGCGTTTCCAACATCATCTCTACAGGAAATGAAACGCCAGAATGACATCAGAACGAGGCGTCTGTCAATGGCTGTGAGATCCATTTCCCTCTCATAGCTGGGTTCTCTGTCCTGAGGCCTGTAAAATGAAGCCATCAGCGCTGGGGAAACATGTTCATCGTGTCTGGGTTTTTTTGGGTTTTTTTGTTTTTTTTTGATGCGAGCGATCACAATGGCGGTACCCCTGCCCCCAGTTTCCTCCCCCTTTCCCTCTCCACGCCCCCCCTCCCCCCTCCCTTTCCTCGCCTTCCATCTTCTGAACATACTCAGCTACTACTGTAACCGCGTGACTGTCTTCCCTAACCAGACACGGCGTGTTGGTCACAGGACTGGACTTCAGTGATGATTGTGGTCACTGTTTGACCCGTGGCCGAACGTTTTGGACGCATCGTGGACAGTGGTTTTTGGCCTGTCATGAGCAACAGTGAGAGAGGTGTTGTGATCTGCCGTCGTTGACCATATGGAAGAAAATGACGGGCTGTGTGAGTGCAGGGG
>JADBJO010000557.1:427500-437500 GCA_016801955.1 Conus betulinus | reverse complement strand
AGTTGGGCAGTGCCTGAGGAAGAGGAGGAGGAGGAAGTGGTGCGTGTGGTGTGTGTGTGTGTGTGTGTGTGTGTGTGTGTGTGTGTGTGTGTGTGTGTGCGCGCGCGCGCGCGCGCGCGTGTGTGTGTATATGCATGCATACATATGTGTGTATGTGTGCGTGCGCACGCTTGTGTGTATGCGTGCGTGTGCATGCGTATATATATGGTGGTGGTGGCATATATGTCTGAGCGTGTGTGTGAGTGAGTGCACGTGCGCACTTGTATATGAAATAGTGAAAGGAGGGGCAAGATGTTGATGAAAAGTGTGGAAGGGGAGGAGAATGGGGTGGGATTGGATGGAAGAGGCGAGGGTTGCCTGTTATATGCTGGCACCGTCTCAAGACAATTCATATCACTGTGTTTTTTTTTTTTTCTGGGCGAAATGAAAGGATCGCATGCGCTGTTGTTTCAAAACAGAAAATATTGTAATCTGTCAGAGAGTTAGGCACACACCGTCTTAATCTCATCAGAGTACGTTTTTTTCCCCCCATGTTTGTTATTTCCTGACTCGATTGAGGGTTCTTGTCAGAAAGTCAGCTATAGTGCCCCTCAGTTGATTTTTTTTTGGGTTGTTTTTGGTACTTTCCTAGCGCTCAAGAATTGTTCTGCTCGGAGAGTTATACTGACGAAACGCATATCCCAGTAGAACATAATTTGATTTAAAAGTTTTGCGTCCAGCTGGGGTTACCGAAGCTTTTCGCAGAGGGCACGAGTAGTGAGTATTGTTTTTCCACCTTGCCTGAGGTTCCAGTCTTGAGAGAGCCTCGAGGGGAGGGGGGTTGAGAGGAATGACTGGCGGTTTGAAGAGTAGGGGTTTCCCTTAAACACTTCTTCCCGTGCCAACGTTCTTGCAGATACTGGAACTAGCAGTGGCCTGCGTCCGCTGCAAAGAAAAGAAAAAGATTAGTTTGCTATTCCTGACAGACAAAAAGAGATGTGCCCGATTTCAGGTGTGTTTTGTTTTGTTTTGTTTTGTAAGCGAGCGCTGAAGGTCCGCTTGAACAGACTCAAGGAAAAGACAAGAGAAATTCTCGTGGAAGACACATAGGCCTCCTAGATACATAACTGTCACCAATAGCCATTCCCTTTGCTAAGCAGGTTTAGTGTCTTGGCCACAAAGCTGTCTGACGACTCTCACAAGTGTCAGTGTAGGAGAGGAATGGACGACAGACGGTGTGGGGTTAGCACCAGAACATACTACGTTCCTCTTCCTTGGGATATTGTTTTTTATACGACGTCGTGGACTCTTTTGTTTTGGTTTTTATTTTCCTTTGCGCGTAAAACACTGGAATATGCATATAAACACACACACACACACACACACGCACACACACACACACACACACACACACACACACACACACACACACACACACACACACACACACACACACACAGACACACACTCAGAGAGAGAGAGAGAGAGAGAGAGAGAGAGAGAGAGAGAGAGAGAGAGAGAGAGAGAGAAAAGAACAAGAAGAAAAAGGAAGGTCTTACAACCACAGCAGTGGTTTCCATAAAGGAATTCGAATTGGTATACTTGCATGCATCCATCCATCAATCAGTCACATCATATTTTGTGGGTGGATTTAATGGTCAATGCCCCCCCCCCCCCCCCCCCCATCCCATCGTCCTCTCTCTCTCTCTCTGTTTTTTTTTTTTTTTATTTCTCTCGGAGGAACAGAGAGAGAGAGAGAGAGAGAGAGAGAGAGAGAGAGAGAGGAGAGAGAGAGAGAGAGAGAGAGCGCGTCTTTTTCTCACAGGAGCGCACGCGCGCATACACACACACACACACACACACACACACACACACACACACACACACTCAGCAGTAGATAGCAGAGAGCAAAAAATCTGTGCTTTTTTCGCGTTACCTCAACGCTCTCTCCTCTTCAGAACTTTAAGAGACCGTTCCTCCATCGTCAGTATTCCCCAAAGACGCAAACAACACACAACAAAGCCACACGACTCAAAGTCCCTTGCCTTCCTCCGTCACGTAAATCACGTAAATCAGCCGAAAAACAGCCGGGGGGGGGGGGGGGGGGAGGGGTCTACATGTCTCAAAGAGGACTGCATCCTGTCCAGATAGCCTGTTGCCATTTTCACGTGCTATTTCAATGTCAGGTTCTGTTGATTATTGCCCAACGTCACCACACTCCCTCCTTCCACTTTCGCTTTCCCTCCACTCTCATACACGGTACCCTTTCAGGGTTAACACTATGGAGTAAATCAAATTTCCTCCCTTTTAAAAAAAAAAACAAAAAAAAAAAAAAAAAAAAAAAAAAAAACCCCAGAGAGAACCGTCTACATTGTTTACACAATACACATTATGCCCAAACTAGTGAAATGCTGAATTCCAGTCCAATTCGGTCGGTGTTGAGATTACAAGGCGTTCTCCATAATTCATCACCCAAACATTAAAAAGAAAGGTATGTTTTGATGAAAACGGTCACTGTACTGGACTTATTCATATAAAAAAAATACACAAGGTCAAAACAGATACTGAAGAATGGACAGCTCGTGTCCACTCTGGACTAAGAGTAAGCTCTCACTTCCCTGTTGCCAGATTACAAGCAAAAAGCTGGCATGTTATATAAACTGTAGCAGAGAAGAAAGAGTAAAGATTCTGTAGGCCATAATCAGATGAACGGGCCACACAAAAGCACGAAATGAATGGAGGAGAGTGAGTGAGGACAGATAAAAGCAAAGAAAAGCAACGCCTAAGACAGTGACCGAAGAGAGAAAAGTTACTAGCGCAGAATTTCACGAAGGCAGTTTTATAATTTCTTTGATAAGAGCCCTGACATGGGTTTATGGGGTCTCTTCCACGTGCTGAATGAAATACATGTGTAAAGCTGAAGTTGAATGATAACTGTGATCATGACTTTCGTTTTTGCAGCAGCAACGATCAATGAATCAACTTGTCTCTCTGTTTTTTTTTTCTCCCCCCCCCCCCCCCCCATATCTATATGTATGTATGTATGTATGTATATATATATATATATATATATATATATATATATAGAGAGAGAGAGAGAGAGAGAGAGAGAGAGAGAGAGAGAGAGAGAGAGAGAGAGAGAGAGAAACACACCCGAAGGTGCAGACGAAACCATGAGAAGTGCCGAACAAACCAGCTGGAGGCAATACATCACCACCCTTGGAAGCCTGCACAGTGTTCAAATCGGGTGTAGGCACGCACAAGGTATTCTATTAAGGCGCCAAGGGACATAACTGCACCCTGGCAGATGCCATTGTATAATTGCCGCTGGATGCCAGTCGCCAGAACCTTCACGGGAGCGTTCCTCTGGGGGGTACCAGCCCATAGATCATGACTGCAGAGTCCACCAGCAAGAAACGCAACTGCCGTATGCATCCCGCAACCTCGCTCGTCGCTGTTCTGCTGACAAGTGACAAGAGAAGACAGTACAACTCCAGAAACGGCCAAGCTTTCACCATGAGGTCTTACGTACCCTATGGAGAGAATCCCGGGTTACAGTCTTTCCCGCTGTCTACAGGGCCTCTCCTGCAGTCAGAGGGTCGTTCCACCCTGATACTGGGCCTCTCTCCAGCGTTGGACGAAAAGCAGCCAGGAAAAAGATACACCTAAAGGTGCGGGGTGGGACCCAGAGAAGTACTGTCCAGCTGGAAGCAATCCTGCACCACACTTGGGCGCCTGCGCTGTGTTCACGTTGGGTGCAGGCACACACAAGGCATTCCATTAAAAAAAACGTCAAGGGACATAATTCCTCCCCGGGTCTCTGTCTGTGTGTGTGTGTGTGTGTGTGTGTGTGTGTGTGTGTGTGTGTGTGTGTGTGTGCGTGTGCGCGCGCGCGCGCGCGCACGCGCGTACGCTTCTACGTTCGCCATATATTTCGTTCGTCATATATAATCATATGTTAATTATAATGTCTCTGAAATAAGAAATCAATCGACCTGGAGTAAACTCCGTAAAGGGATTGACCGGGTAATACCGTGTGACCAAAAAAAATACACCAACACTTAAACTAGGCAGTCGATCAAAGAATATTAAACATGTTGACATTTTTTTTTTCAAAAAACGCAAATTGAAAACTGTATCCTAAAAATAGCACCATGGAGGTCGGTCTGAGTGGGTCAGATGACCCTGTTATTATAGCTGCACCGAGATAGTTGACCCACAGCCTGGAAGAGGATGAGGGCGAGGTCAGGGTCTTTTTTTTTTTTTTTTTTTTTTGCATCAGTTATCGGATCAATGGAGCACCTAAGGCGGTCATTTTTTTTTTCTCCTAACGCCAAAATCCACCTCTTCATTTTTTGGTGCTTCACACTGTCCTCTTCATCTGCCAAAAAAAAAAAAAAAAAAACAAAAAGCGGAAAAAAAAGAATTTCCACTACTAGCTTGCTTTTTTTTTTTTTTCTTCCTCCCTCTCTTCCAAACCAGCCCCATACACACCATGCACAGTCTGCATGTTCTCCCACAGATGGACATATTCTGGCTGATTTTAGTTAGCGTTTGATATAAAGTGTCTGGGTTTGTTCATGTTCCAATGTGTAGTGCACTGGCACACCCCACTCTGATGTTTTGCATATACTAAGAAAACAACATAGATGAAAACAAAAGGGTTAGTTATTTCCAGTTTTTTTCATTTTGTGTTACACACACTCACACACACTCACTCACTCTATCTCTCTCACACCCCTCTCTCTCCTCCTCCTCCTCCCCCCCCCCCCCCCCCCCCTCTCAAATATGTTACCAATGGTAGTTACATGTTAAAGACACTGTACCAAAGCAAAATTTATGCGTAGCACACAATTCCGTGTGTACGCACCAGGCGTGCGGATATCGTTGGTCCCAATTGTCCTTCTCCCTCTCCATCCCTCTACCCAAGCGCGCGTGAGCTCTGCTCACATCACCCATCACCACCACCACCCACCCACCCACCCAAACATCCCCCCCCCCCCCCCCCAAAAAAAAAAAAAAAAAAAAAAAAAAACAAAGTTAGAGAGAGAGAGACAGAGACAGAGAGAGACAGACAGACACAGATGGGCCGTCAGGCAGACAGACAGACACACAGACAGAGACGGCGTCAGACGGCTCCTCTGACGGTCAAGGTCAGAGGAGTGACTTGGTAGGCAGAAGGAAAGTCAGTCGATCGTCCAGTCTCGTGAACTGATTGTTATATTCTTGAAAAAAAAAAAAAACTTAAGCGTTTTTTTTTTTTTAACTGTAACAGAAAGAACCAGCAAAACACATGTTAAGTTCCCTGTTCAGAACAAAACTGCGGGCAAATGACGGTTGCAGTACATAGACGCGGATTAAGCACAAGAGACCATACCTGTTTCTTAGTGCAACCACACATGAGCCCAAACTGCATGCAACATTAAGCTTTCATCGAAACCCACCCAAAGATGAACCTAACAAAAAAAAAAAACATACAAAACAAACAAAAAAAGAACCTCATGGAATGGTCCAGCCCTTAAAGAACGTTGTCACCAACCCTACAGCAGTTCAAGTATAACAGATATTCGCACGACAAACACCCATTCTCCACCAGCGCTCCTCCTCCTTTGTCAGCCCAGCCTTAGCCCTTCCTCATCCCTTTCCAGTATTTCTGCCGTCTGTCTTGATCACACAGGAGTCGAAAAATCATCCACCCCCCCCCCCCCCTTTTTTTTTTTGGTCAGATCGGCTTTCCGTCCACAAGGGAACGCTCTTAAGCCGGCCACGGATAATAAAAAGATCTGACGCTGTAATAAACTAGGCTTGTTGTGGATGCGTTCCAAATGTGATCAGAGGCGTGGGAAGACGGCCAGGGACGGTCTGCTGCCAGAGACTGATGCTGGTCATCTGTCATGCTGTTTCTCCTGGTCCAGCACACACTCCCTGGACGCCGTTTTGCAGTTTCCGAGTAGGCTTGTCTCTGTGTGACTCTGCTACGTATAACTGAAAAGCTCCACCCTGTTGAATGATGATAGCATCTTCTGAATGTGCTAGCTATGTGTACAAACAGTAAGGATAATCGCTGCGGTTCAAATGTTTAGTTTCATGTACATGCACTACTTCTCTCTTTTTTGTAGGACCCCCCTGCCCCCACTTCTCCCTCGAACTTCCCCCTCCCTCGTCTTTCCTCCACTTCTTTCTTCCTTTATCAATCGGTTCGTTTACCACCCCCCCCCTCCTTTTTTTTTTGGGAGGGGGGGGGGGGGGGGGGGAGAGCACACGTTCGTTGACGTGTCTGTCCCGTCTCGCAAAAAACACACATTAAAACAGTTAGTTGATCTGATACAGAATGGTTACAGCTAGATGCCGTCAAGATTTTTGACGACTTAACTCATTCTGCCTGCTCGTTTAACTCCAGGGAAGGAAAAGCAAAGAATTTAAATGTCACTTTTACTTAGAAGATCTTGAAGGTGGCATTAAGGTCAAGTTGATATTTATGAAGTTGCTGTTTGATTTTTGTTCTGTCATTCAACATAACAACATTAGGAAATGGGACTTGGCTTTGAGCGGCCTTGTGGCTTTGAGCGGCCGAAGAGTTTCACGTCTTTCAAATTGGCAAACATGGGTGAAAACCATTACTGTCAACATACATATGATGCATTTAACCGGGATGATTCTTTTCCAGACTGAGAATACCAGAATGCCCTCCCCTCAAGCCCCCTTAACCATTCCCCTGTCGAGCTGCCCTCTCCGTGGTCCCCTCCACTCTCCCCAGCCCTATTTCGATTAAATGGGAAGAGATTCCCGAGAAAAAGGAAAAACGGAGGTTAAATTGATCTAGAAACCGGACAATTTGCTTTAAGTTGCTGTCAGCGAAACATTAGTTCCTCTACCACATCCCCCCCCCCCCCCCCCCCCTCGCCCCCCCCCCAAAAAAAAAAAAAAAAAAAAAAAAAAACTTCTTCCCTCCCTCACCCCCCTCTTGCCTCCTAGTTCCCTTGCGCAATCCCTTGTCATCAGCTTTCTTGTGAATTGGCGAGGTTAATATCCACCTCTCCTCCCTGCCCCGTCTGCTCCCCACTTCTCTTCCTGTCCCTTTCTCACCCCTATCTCGTCTGTTTTCTATAGTATAATGAAATCGCTTGGTGAAAAGCTCTTTTTCACTGCGCTTCCTTTGTTTTTTTGAGCAGGACATTGCCTGTGTTGGCTACACTTTAAACACATGAAAGAGTGCTCCCCAGACCAGTGGTTAGAGTTTGGTGTCGAAGCACTCGTGAGGTGGGCTTTTTTTTTATGGCTGGAAAACCTTTCTGTCCACCGAGCAGTTACTGGGTGCTTGGTTCGGTTCAGGGAAGTTGGGATGTCCTGCGACAACCCTGATGCCGTGCTGTTGTCACGGAGGATATCGAACAGTTCTCTGTCGCTATGGCCATTAGGCATTCAAAGGCACTATTCCTACATCCCTCGTTCCAGTTCCTTCATACCTATGATCCGTTCCGTCGCAGCATCAGGACTGGTTATTCAATAGGAAGCAGGCAACGCATCGCAGGAAACACTGCTCTGCCGTCGAGCTATAGCGCTTGGTACGTATTCAGTGCTGCCTGTTCTGACTCAACATACTCAGGACTCCATCGACAAAGCCCCCTTCTGACGAGAGTAATTTTATGGTCAGGCTCAGCATGCGGGGAGCTCGCTCCTCTGGAGGGCACTATCATGTCCATCCTAAGCAGATCCCTCACTTGGCGATACCGACGACTTTATACATTGCACACCATGGGCAGACATGGAAAGGAAATCTTTGCTTGGACCATTCAACAGCAGAGCTTGAAGGGACCTCAGAATGTCAGTCGGTTTTCTGAGAGGGGGGCGTGTTTTTTTCCATTTCCTTTCATAATATATGCTGGCGTTAACCGGGCCCAAGAGATACAGACACCTGCAGTTGTAGTCGGGAACTCTGAGCAGCTCTCTCAGATATGCATCGGTGAACGGATGAATACGACTGTGAGGGTCCAGTCTTCCCGTTTCACCCCGTTGCACTCATCTCTTCTGGGTAGGAGCCGGCTGGGGATCGAAAATAAAAATCCACAAATGAATATCTGTCATGGGACTCGACCCCACAACCTCCCAGCTTGTATCCCGCGGCTCTAACAATGGGGCGTGCACCACAGCGGCTGGTCCAAGTTGAGTTGGCATACTTGTATTCGAAGTCTGGCGATCCTGGTTGCAAATACAACACCGAAGACGTTGATTCACCTTCTGGCTGTAGCCGAGATTGAAAAGCACAGAATCTGAGCATTGTATATCCAGACCTTTTTCTCTCTTGACAGCCGAAAGGGAAGTATTGCTTTGCTCATGATTGATGTTTGTGTGCAACTTGTCGCGTCTGATGAAGACTTTGCGTCGAAAATTTATTTTGTCTGTTATGTACAGTCTATTGAGTTTGCGTTACTTTACATCTGGTTTTGTGAGTTTATTTGTATTTTGAGTCATTATACATCCAGATTAAACCTCAGTTATAGCTACTGTATAAAGAATACTTAAGAGGAATGCGGGGAAAACTGTTCGAAATATCAAAAGTGTCCCTTCTTTTGTACCTCTTTCATTCCATTTCAGAGAGTTTTTCGGAGGCTAAGAGCGTTCAGTCATGGAGCTGCCGTTCTTAGTTCAGACCTCGGTCTTTCAAACCCCGACCTGAACTGGTTACAGGTCCGGTTTATGGAAGGTTAAAGCTGCGGAAGTGTGTCAGGGCTCCTCCATCCACAATGCCTTGTCCTAGACATAAATGAACCTCTGACAGTTCCCTACCCCTAAGGCCGCTAGCTTTTGAGGCTGTGTGTTGAACAGAAAGAAAAGTAAGTTAAGAGAAAAAGGGCAAAACTATCAAATATTATTGAGGGGAAACAACAACACAGAATGTCAGATTTCAGAGAGGAAAATAAAGAAAGAACACAAATGGGCTATATATTGCTGAAGAAAGCAAAATGAAATGGGAGAGGAAAATTAGCGACCAAAAAAGGTAAACCGAGCAAAATATTATGAAGGAAAAAACAGGGAAAAAATGTATGAAAAATTAGCGAGACGTTAAAGGAAAATGTAGGTAAGAGTAAAAAGGGGGGAAAGAAAACAACAGGCGGAACATTATTCAGAGGGGGAAATAAAGGAAACTCAGGAAATCTTAGCGAGGAAGGCAAAGAAAAAAAACCCTGGAAATTTAGCGAATAAAAAGATACAGAGAAACTTAGAGAAAGCGAAGAAAACAGCCGTGAAGGGTAGTAAGAAAGAAAAAGGGATAGGTGGAGAAAAATTAATGAAAAGAAAGCGGGATAAAGCAGTAGGAAAGAAGGAACGCAATGGAGTAACAGTCTGCGAAACGAGGGGAAAAGACTGAAAAGACTGGCGAATGAAACTGAGGCAAATGTAAGAAAAAAATAGTGAACGAAACGACAATCAAACAAAACAAAGTAGGGACAATACAAACGAGACAAATTCAAAAGCAAGTAAAGTAGTAACATATATTAGGAAAACGCAGGACAGGTAGTGAGGAGTAAGAGGGAAAGGAGGAAAACTTGAATAAGATGAAGTCAGAAAAAAGAACTAGTGAGAGACGAGATTAAAAAAAAAAACTTACGTTAAAAGAAGGATGCGATGCTGTGTATCAGTCAAGCGAAACAAAACAAAACAAAACAAAACCAAACCAGAGAACAGCAGTGCCAAAAGGGAAAGAGCGGTTTGGAGATGGGAATTGAGAAGGGGGGGGGGGGGGGGGGGGGGGGGGGGGGGGGGGGAGTACGGGATAGTCGGGATGAGGAACAACAAAAGAGAAACGTCAGGGCTCACTAGTTGGGAAAAAAAAGAACTAAAGGTTAGAAACAAGGGAGGGGGGGGGGGGGGGGGGGGGGCAGAAGAAACTGAAACTGATGAGGTAAAAAAGAAGTAGTATGTAAGGAACATTCTTGACACGGAAGGAAAAGGCTAAGAGAAGAGAGAAAAGTATGAAATGGGTGATCCAGTTCGATGCTAGAAAAAGCCTATGCCAAAA
>JADBJO010000557.1:417500-420000 GCA_016801955.1 Conus betulinus | reverse complement strand
GAACAAATTTTCTTTATTCCTCAGACTGAAGTTCAGTAATTTCAGTTTAAGATATTGTGCTCGTGCACATAAGTATGCATTTGCGCGCGCGTGTGCATGTGTGAGTGTAAGCGTACATGGGAAATTTGGATATTGGCAACTGTGTGTGCTTGCACAACGAAATTCGGCTAAAGAACAATATTGATAGGAACTTCCAGCCATTTCCAATATTAAGATGTCACTGAAAGTTGCAAGCTATACATCTTCGACAAAATTGTTATGCAGTTTTCCTTATGTGACAAAATTGTCACTTTCTCAGAAAATAAGATAAAGAGTATAATATAATGATGTTTTATGTCAATAATTCTTCAAATATTGACAATATCAAAAACTACCTCATCAGGATAAGCTAATTTCGGCTTCCACTTTCAACCAAACAGTATGTTTTTTTTTTCTAAACATAGAACTAAAACAGGTCACATGAACATGCATTTTGCAAAACATAGGTTAGACTATAAGAGTTGATGTATGGTGGTTCATCCAGCAAAGTCACTTTACTGCAGCAAACGAAAATATTTTACATGTTTTAGGAAGAAGCGCTTACTATGGATAGAACGTGGGCAGGCCACATAAAGAGCTGTCTTGCAAAATGTAACCATGTAAGGCTACAAGAGTTTATCTTTCATAGTGATTCGTGACACGAAGCCATAAAGAAACCGCATATTTCAGCTATAAGAGTTTTAAAAAAACCGCACAGGGGCAAAAAACAACTACACATATACATCTTCTAGAAAGCAGACACTAATGCGGACAAATCCAAAATGGATACGAGGGATAAAATAACACGTCACGTGTGCATGACTTTGGAGTGAAATGGTGATGCACAATTGGAACAATTTTGTGCTGAAACGCAATGAAGGTAAAGAGTACTGGGTATGGCCTTCACTATCCCGGCTGTCAAGTCAATAAATCTGGGGGTTTTTTATTTTATTTTATTTTATTTATTTATTGATTATTTATTTTTTTATTTATTTTATTTTTTTTTTTTTTTTTTTGGGGGGGGGGTCGGTCACTGGAAATATACATAACAAGCTTAAAAGCTCTATGCACGCCCCTGGCCTCTGTCTCCCTAAAGAAGGCGGTACCTTGGGGCTGTTCCAAGAGCAGTTTAGAATGTAAAACAAAGAAAACCTGCATGCTCCCCCTCTTCCCATTTGTCCAGGCCACACGCTGTCCACCATCCTCCCTTTTCGTAATTCATTTGAGTGGTTTTAACGCGCGAGACGAAACACATTGCCTCATTTGTTGTATTCAGTATTCTTATTACTTTCCAAACTGGTCACTTTTCAAGCATGCTAACATGTTTGGCAAGTCAGGAAATATTAGTAAGGAAATATCAGACTTGTGAATGATCTTCAACTACACGTTCATATCAGAAAAAAGTCATTTGTTGTGCATTACACTCATCCAGAGAGAGAGAGAGAGAGAGAGAGAGAGAGAGAGAGAGAGAGAGAGAGAGAGAGAGAGCAAGCATTGGTTACAATATCATATGCCAGAAAATAAATATGACTCATAAAATTTGGCATCTTATGGTTTCTTAATACGTGTGACATAACGTATTAACCGTTGACTATACCTGTCAGGATCACTCCTCTAGGCGTGACTCATGCTAACCCTTTGAGAGCTATCAGCATGACGTATTGGTCCAGACCTGAACCAGTTAGAGCCGGGCAGAAATAACTCCTGGGACTTGAGTCAGGGTCAGACAGACCAGCTCTATAGACAACGACCATTGCATGCCCCAGGGGGCACCGCCGTCACCGCCGTCCTGTTGAAATGGTGGTAGTGTACCGAATAGCCCTAATATTGGCAAGGGAGATTTGGAGACAGGCGGGATAGGAAGTGAGTGGGGAGGGAATAGACGGTGTTCGGAAATCTGCGAGGGAGGTAATCAGTGTTAAAGCTCGCGTTTGGCGAGAGTGACCCCTCCGTTTTCACGGTACGAGAGACAGACGCCACTGATAGGCACGTTTAAAGCAATTTCGCACCATCAGTGAGCTTGACAGTTCAATCAGATGGAGAAAATGCCAGAAGGTGGATGTGAAACGATGCGCCTGTGATGGAGTCAGTCGATATCCTGACTGTTCACTTGGAGTGAATTTCAGATAAAATGTTTGACTCTGTAGATGTAATTCCTTGAGCCGTAAACTGAGAAAAGGTCACCCTGTTTGCATTGGAAAGAAGACATTATCTTCCCATGGTTTATTTTCCAGACTAGGTCTGTTACACGGCGATTTTGACACACTCGTAACCCCACCCACCCACCCCCCTTCACCTACCCCAGCATGCCGTATCAAAACATCTGTTGGAGGAAACAGAGGCAATAAACTAAAGCTCAGTGATGGCAGCAGCTGTCTTCACATTGAGTATGGTAGCTATATGCTCAGGTCGTGCAGCAGCAGCATCCTCCTCCTCCTCCCCCCCCCCCCCCATCCAACCACTCCTGTTCGCTTCCATTCAT
>JADBJO010000557.1:400000-415000 GCA_016801955.1 Conus betulinus | reverse complement strand
GCGCTATCAAGACGATGCCCTGGCACACAACCGAAGACATTAACATGTGGCAAAAAAAAAGAAACTTAGGAATGCTCTGAGCACCTACCGTAACAGCAACAGATGACTATGACCCGTCTCAAGGCACATCTCCCCCCAGACCTCCATCCCCATGCACGGACTCCAGCTGAGAGAGGAGCTCTAACAGAAACGTGGGTTAGTAAGTCCTTCAGGCTATGAAATTAATGGGCATTACCTTTGGATGGGCGTGGTGGCGTCCTTCAGGCGGTTGCACTCAATCATGCTAGCTCTCTGTATGTAAGCCATTGTATTCGGCAAGGGGCATAACAGGTATTCTGCATATATTGAGTCAAAACAGTACCACTTAATAACGCTAACAAATTATGCGGTAGTAGCGCAGTGTCTCGTGTGGTGGGTTTGCTAGAGACGACCGGACTTTGACGGCTGCCGTTGGATCGCTAGCACCAAGATTGCTTAAAAGTGATCACTCTTGAGTCTACCTGTGTGTTGGGGAATCAGAATGAGAGGCGTGAAAATCATACCACCAAAACGATTTTGGGAAATGAAACACACACACACACACACACACACACACACACACACACACACACACACACACACACACACGCGACACACACACACACACACACACACACACACACACACACACACACGCACACGCACACACACACACACTTACAAATGAATAAATTGAAAAGATTAAAAGATTTTCCCCATTTTGTTGAATTGTCGTCCCCTTTCTCTTGGAGTGGACACACATCTTCCATTCATTGAATGACGTTAGCTGGAGATGGCCTGAAGATTCTTTAATACGCAGATGGACTTCAATAGATATGTTGTACTCTCTCTTTCCGCCTCCCCCCCCCCCCCCCACACACACACACACACACACACTCCCCTCTCCTTCTCTTTCTCTCGAAAGATTAACAGCCCAGAACTCAAGATCCATCGCTGGAATTAAGGAGGCGTGGGTTTCGGAAGGAAATGCTTGTTGATGTCCGTATCATTCAGTTTATACGCCTCCTGAAAGCAGCGACTGTGCGAGTATCTCTATCGTAGCGACTGTTGCTTATCTATCGAATTATCTATCTATCTATCTATCTATCTATCTATCTATCTATCTATCTATCTATCTATCTATCTATCTATCTGTCTGTCTGTCTGTCTGTCTATGTACCTACCTATAGTCTTATTAATCCATCTTTATCTATCTGTATTGTGTTCGATACATAGACACATACATACATATATCTGTCTGTGTGTGTGTGTGTGTGTGTGTGTGTGTGTGTGTGTGTGTGTGTGTGGTGTGTGTGGTATGCGCGCGCGTGTGTGCGCGCGCGCGTGTAACTGTTGAAATAAGGAATTATTCATTACTCGAGTACATGCTTAGAGGGAAGCCTGTGATCACTTGTTTAGAGCGTTAGCCAGTGGAGACGACGCCCTGAGTCCTAACCACTCCTGTGTTTTGGGTTTTACGGCTTGAAACCTTTCTCTGTCTCCCCAGCAGTGTGAAGGGATGCCTGATTCAGGTCAGGTGGGGCTATGGCGGTGGAAGGAGAGAGATGGGCCTGCCTTCCATCATGCGGGAGAGATGGGCCTGCCTTCCATCATGCAGGAGAGAGATGGGCCTGCCTTCCATCATGCAGGAGAGATGGGCCTGCCTTCCAGCATGCAGGAGAGAGATGGGCCTGCCTTCCATCATACGGGAGAGATGGGCCTGCCTTCCATCATGCGGGAGAGATGGGCCTGCCTTCCATCATGCAGGAGAGATGGGCCTGCCTTCCATCATGCAGGAGAGAGATGGGCCTGCCTTCCATCATGCAGGAGAGATGGGCCTGCCTTCCATCATGCAGGAGAGAGATGGGCCTGCCTTCCATCATGCAGGAGAGAGATGGGCCTGCCTTCCATCATGCAGGAGAGATGGGCCTGCCTTCCATCATGCAGTGTCCCAGATACTATGACCTGTTGACAGTTCGTTGCCTCCATGGCCGAAATCTCATGGGACTTCGATACTTTACCTTTTTTATGTTTTGATTAATTATTTCGACTCATATTGTAGTTTTAAGTAACTGGAAAACCAAATCTATCACATGTTTTTGTTTGAAAGTGAGTATGGCTGTATTATACCAAGGAATAAATTGTAACTGTATCTGTTGCAGGTGTGAACACCCGTCCAGCCCTCAGTGTCTCCAGTCCATCCCAAAGTGCCAACGTAATAGTGAACACGAGGTGCAATGACGCTGGCCTCCATTTGTGTCTTAAACAGTGAGGTTAATACAAATTACACGTCAAAATGTAGGGTGGGGGTCTTCCATCTTCATCGCGCTGCGTTCACTTCAGCTACAGATTCATTTGCACTTGTCTGATTTAATGTTCTTGGTTCTTTTCATCCAAAAGTGTCCAGCTGTGCTCTGCGGAAATGTGGTTCCGCTGGCTTGAAATACTCGAGGTACTCACTAGCCTTCGTCTTCTACGAGGTGTAGGTTCCACCGGAATGTGAATCTGATGCCTTCTTTGTAAATGCCAGTGTGCCGTCTTATGTGGCACATGCCAGTGTAATTGTCCTCTTTAGGATGTATTTTAAATGAGCGCGAAAACGTTATGTGATTGACATCGACCGTGTTCTGCTTGACTTCATTTCTGATTATGCACATTCCAGTAGCAAAAGATGCCGCCATCCCCATAAGGTGATTTGCCTTCAGGTGAATTTCAGATTTTCATGTATAGCATATGTCGTTATAAACTCTACTTTCTCGAACTGACTGTTTCTTCTGGTATAACAGTTCAGTAGAAAAAAAAAAAAATCTTCAACATGAAGTGATTTGTGATATCCAAATTACATGCGCCACTCTGTCCAGTCAACATTGATATCCTGATCTAGACTGCTTCCACTTTTTACACCGATAATCATTTTAGGCGATGTCACGTGTGAAAACTATCCCCACAGTGTAGGCCTGACACGAACTACTGAACCCTACACTGGAACCGCCCGAATGACGTGAGCAGAGAGAATGCCAGTACTATCATGGGCACCCAAGGCATCAAACTGACAGCCTTGTCGTAGCGGTTTCGGTGTTCTACCAAGTGAGCGAACAGTAATCCCAGCCAGATCCACGCCCCAATACGGTTCATCCCTGCTCTGACGTCCAGCTTACCCCTGCCTTCATGCAGTCCAGCATCGATCCATCGGCTTCGTCCCTCGGCACCATGAAATGCTCCGCCACACTCTGACCTTCGCCTCCTTTGCCATAGCCTCGGCCTCCGTGGCCGTGCTGTCTCTGGCCGTGGCCACCGACTCCTGGTTGTACACGCGGGAGAAGCTTCCTCTGTCCACACTCTGGGCGAGAACGACGAGGAGAGCAGCAGCAGCCTGCAGAGGAACGACACGTGGGTGCGCGTGTGGGCCGGCATGTGGCGACTCTGCATGGAGGTGGAAGGACGTGAGTAGTTCTGGGGCTGAGGGGTTTCGGTCATCCTCCTCCCTTAGTTCTGGGGCTGAGGGGTTTCGGTCATTCTCCTCCCTTAGTTCTGGAGCTGAGGGGTTTCGGTCATTCTCCTCCCTTAGTTCTGGGGCTGAGGGTTTTCGGTCATCCTCCTTCCTTATATTGCGCCTTCTCCTCTTCCATTTTCTTTCAGCTTATGGTCATCGTCGCCGTCGTCTTCATTTTTTGCTTCTATTCCTCTTGCTGCTGATTAGGATTCTCGTCTGTCTTCTCATTCATATCCCTTTCTCTTTCGTTAAAATTGTTCTCCTCTTTCAACTCTCCGATAACGTTGTTCTCCTCTTTCAACCTCCCGTTAACATTGACCTCCTCTTTCAACCCCCCGTTAACATTGTTCTCCTCTTTCAACCCCCCCCCCCCCCCCCCCATTCACATTGTTCTCCTCTTTCACCCCCCCCCCCCCCCCCCGCCCCCCGTTCACATTGTTCTCCTTTTCAATCCCCCTCTCCCCCCCCCCCCCCCGTTCACATTGTTCTCCTCTTTCAACCCCCCATTAACATTGTCCACCTCTTTCAACCCCCCATTAACATTGTCCACCTCTTTCAACCCCCCCGTTCACATTGTCCTCTTTAAACTCCCCGTTAACATTGTCCTCTTTCAACCTCCCGTTAACATTGTTCTCCTCTTTCAACCCCGTTAACATTCTTCTCCTCTTTCAACTCGCCGACAACATTGTCCTCCTCTTTCAACCTCCCGTTAACATTGTCCTCCTCTTTCAACCTCCCGTTAACATTGTCGTCCTCTTTCAACCTTCCGTTAACATTGTTCTCCTCTTTCAACCTTCCGTTAACATTGTCCTCCTCTTTCAACCTCCCGTTAACATTGTTCTCCTCTTTCAACCTTCCGTTAACATTGTGTCTCCTCTTTCAACCTCCCGTGAACAGTGTTCTCCTTTTTTTCAACCTCCCCGTTAACATTGTCCTCCTCTTTCAACCTCCCGTGAACATTGTCCTCCTCTTTCAACTCCCCGTTAACATTGTCCTCCTCTTTCAACTCCCCGTTAACATTGTCCTCCTCTTTCAACCTCCCGTTAACATTGTCCTCCTCTTTCAACTCCCGTTTAACATTGTTCTCCTCTTTCAACTCCCCGTTAACATTGTCCTCCTTTTTCAACTCCCCGTTAACATTGTCCTCCTTTTTCAACTCCCCGTTAACATTGTCCTCCTCTTTCAACTCCCCGTTAACATTGTTCTCCTCTTTCAACCCCCCGTTAACATTGTCCTCCTCTTTCAACCCCCCGTTAACATTGTCCTCCTCTTTCAACCCCCCGTTAACATTGTCCTCCTTTTTCAACTCCCCGTTAACATTGTCCTCCTCTTTCAACTCGCCGTTAACATTGTCCTCCTCTTTCAACTCGCCGTTAACATTGTCCTCCTCTTTCAACCCCCGTTAACATTGTCCTCCTCTTTCAACTCCCAGTTAACATCGTCCTCCTCTTTCAACTCCCCCGTTAACATTGTCCTCCTCTTTCAACCCCCCGTTAACATTGTCCTCCTCTTTCAACCCCCCGTTAACATTGTCCTCCTCTTTCAACCCCCCGTTAACATTGTCCTCCTCTTTCAACCCCCCGTTAACATTGTCCTCCTTTTTCAACTCCCCGTTAACATTGTCCTCCTCTTTCAACCCCCCGTTAACATTGTCCTCCTCTTCAAACTCCCCGTTAACATTGTCCTCCTCTTTTCAACCCCCCGTTAACATTGTCTCCTCTTTCAACCCCCCGTTAACATTGTTCCTCCTCTTTCAACCCCCCGTTAACATTGTCCTCCTCTTTCAACTCCCCGTTAACATTGTCCTCCTTTTTCAACTCCCCGTTAACATTGTCCTCCTCTTTCAACCCCCCGTTAAACATTGTCCTCCTCTTTCAACTCGCCGTTAACATGTCCTCCTCTTTCAACCCCCGTTAACATTGTCCTCCTCTTTCAACCCCCCGTTAACATTGTCCTCCTCTTTCAACTCACCGTTAACATTGTCATCCTCTTTCAACTCCCCCAGTTAACATTGTTATCCTCTTTCAACCCCCGTTAACATTGTCCTCCTCTTTCAAGTCCCCCGTAACATTGTTATCCTCTTTTCAACTCCCCGTTAACATTATCCTCCTCTTTCAACCCCCCGTTAACATTGTCCTCCTCTTTCAACTCCCCGTTAACATTATCCTCCTCTTTCAACTCCCCGTTAACATTGTCCTCCTCTTTCAACTCCCCGTTAACATTGTCTCCCTCTTTCAACCTCCCGTTAACATTGTCCTCCTCTTTCAACTCCCCGTTAACATTGTCCTCCTCTTTCAACCCCCGTTAACATTGTCCTCCTCTTTCAACTCCCCGTTAACATTGTCCTCCTCTTTCAACTCCCCGTTAACATTGTCCTCCTCTTTCAACCTCCCGTTAACATTGTCCTCCTCTTTCAACTCCCCGTTAACATTGTCCTCCTCTTTCAACTCCCCCGTTAACATGTCCTCCTCTTTCAACTCCCCGTTAACATTGTCCTCCTCTTTCAACTCCCCGTTAACATTGTCCTCCTCTTTCAACTCCCCCGTTAACATTATCCTCCTCTTTCAACCCCCCGTTAACATTGTCCTCCTCTTTCAACTCGCCGTTAACATTGTCCTCCTCTTTCAACCCCCCGTTAACATTGTCCTCCTCTTTCAACTCCCCGTTAACATTGTCCTCCTCTTTCAACTCCCCGTTAACATTGTCCTCCTCTTTCAACCCCCCGTTAACATTGTCCTCCTCTTTCAACCCCCCGTTAACATTGTCCTCCTCTTTTCAACTCCCAGTTAACATTGTTATCCTCTTTCAACCCCCCGTTAACATTATCCTCCTCTTTCAACTCCCCGTTTAACATTATCCTCCTCTTTCAACCCCCTGTTAACATTGTCCTCCTCTTTCAACTCCCCGTTAACATTGTCCTCCTCTTTCAACTCCCCGTTAACATTGTCCTCTCTTTCAACTCCCCGTTAACATTGTCCTCCTCTTTCAACCTCCCGTTAACATTGTTCTCCTCTTTCAACGTCCCGTTAACATTGTTCTCCTCTTTCAACCTCCGTTAACATTGTTCTCCTCTTTCAACTCGCCGTTAACATTCTCCCCTCTTTTCAACTCCCCGTTAACATTGTCCTCCTCTTTCAACTCCACGTTAACATTGTTCTCCTCTTTCAACTTCCGTTAACATTGTCCTCCTCTTTCAACTCCCCGTTAACATTGTTCTCCTCTTTCAACCCCCCGTTAACATTCTTCTCTTTCAACTCGCCGTTAACATTGTCCTCCTCTTTCAACCTCCCGTTAACATTGTCCTCCTCTTTCAACTCCCCGTTAACATTGTCCTCCTCTTTCAACTCCCCGTTAACATTGTCCTCCTCTTTCAACCCCCCGTTAACATTGTTCTCCTCTTTCAACCCCCCGTTAACATTGTTCTCCTCTTTCACCCCCCCCGTTAATATTGTTCTCCTCTTTCACCCCCCCCCCCCCCCCCGCCCCCCCGTTCACATTGTTCTCCTCTTTCAATCCCCCTCTCCCCCCCGTTCACATTGTTCTCCTCTTTCAAACCCCCCCATTAACATTGTCCACCTCTTTCAACCCCCCCCCCCCTTCCCCCCCGTTCACATTGTCCTCTTTCAAATCCCCGTTAACATTGTTCTCCTCTTTCACCTCCCCGTTAACATTGTCCTCCTCTTTCAACACCCCGTGAACATTGTTCTCCTCTTTCAACCTCCCGTTAACATTGTTCCTCTTCTTTCAACCTCCCGTTAACATTGTTCTCCTCTTTCAACTCCCCGTTAACATTGTCCTCCTCTTTCAAACCCCCATTTAACATTGTCCACCTCTTTCACCCCCCCCCCCCCTTTCCCCCCCGTTCACATTGTCCTCTTCTTTCAAATCCCCGTTAACATTGTCCACCTCTTTCAACCCCCCATTAACATTGTCCACCTCTTTCAACCCCCCCCCCCCCCCCCCGTTCACATTGTCCTCTTTAAACTCCCCGTTAACATTGTTCTCCTCTTTCAACCTCCCGTTAACATTCTTCTCCTCTTTCAACCTCCCGTTAACATTCTTCTCCTCTTTCAACTCGCCGACAACATTGTCCTCCTCTTTCAACTCGCCGACAACATTGTCCTCCTCTTTCAACCTCCCGTTAACATTGTCCTCCTCTTTCAACCTTCCCGTTAACATTGTTCTCCTCTTTCAACCTCCGTGAACAGTGTTCTCCTTTTTCAACCTCCCCGTTAACATTGTCCTCCTCTTTCAACCTCCCGTGAACATTGTCCTCCTCTTTCAACTCCCCGTTAACATTGTCCTCCTCTTTCAACTCCCCGTTAACATTGTCCTCCTCTTTCAACCTCCCGTCAACATTGTCCTCCTCTTTCAACCTCCCGTTAACATTGTCCTCCTCTTTCAACTCCCCGTTAACATTGTCCTCTCTTTTCAACTCCCCGTTAACATTGTCCTCCTTTTTCAACTCCCCGTTAACATTGTCCTCCTCTTTTTCAACTCCCCGTTAACATTGTCCTCCTCTTTCAACCCCCGTTAACATTGTCGTCCTCTTTCACCTCCCCGTAACATTGTTCTTCTCTTTCAACTCGCCGTTAACATTCTTCTCTTTCAACCTTCCGTTAACATTGTCCTCTCTTTCAACTCCCCGTTAACATTCTTCTCTTTCAACCTCCCGTTAACATTGTCCTCCTCTTTCAACTCCCCGTTAACATCTTCTCTTTTCAACCTCCCGTTAACATTGTCCTCCTCTTTCAACTCCCGTTAACATTGTCCTCCTCTTTCAACTCCCCGTTAACATTGTCCTCCTCTTTCAACTCGCCGTTAACATTGTCCTCCTCTTTCAACTCCCCGTTAACATTGTCCTCCTCTTTCAACCTCCCGTTAACATTGTCCTCCTCTTTTCAACTCCCCCGTTAACATTGTCCTCCTCTTTCAACCCCCCGTTAACATTCTTCTCTTTCAACCTCCCGTTAACATTGTCCTCCTCTTTCAACTCCCCGTTAACATTGTCTCCCTCTTTCAACTCCCCGTTAACATTGTCCTCCTCTTTCAACCTCCCGTTAACATTGTCCTCCTCTTTCAACCTCCCGTTAACATTGTTCTTCTCTTCAAACTCGCCGTTAACATTTCTCCCCCTCTTTCAACCTCCCGTTAACATTGTTCTCTCTTTCAACTCCCCGTTAACATTCTGTCCCTCTTTCAACCCCCCGTTAACATTCTTCTCGTCTTTCAACCCCCCGTTAACATTGTCCTCCTCTTTCAACTCCCCGTTTTGACGTTGTTGCACTTGTCCTCCTCTTATTGTTTCTTGTCTTGCTGTTTTTCCCCTCCTCATTATTATAAATGATATTACTACTACTATTGTCATTTTTTTTGTATTGTTGGTACATTCATTTGCAGTTCATTACTGGTATATTTGGGAAATTTAAATACTGCATTCATATACATGTGTGCTTGTGTGCACACACGCGCATGTGGGTGTATGTATGAGTGTTTGCGCGTGTGTGTGCGTGTGTGCATGTATATTTGTGTGTGTGTGTGTGTGTGTGTGTGTGTGTGCGTGCTCTCGGTTTGCATAATGTACATACTTGTCTAAGGGAGGAGAATAACGCACTTCGTTTTCGTGATGTACCACAGGCCTATGCAATGAAGTAGTAGATGCGAGTTGTCGGAACAACGATCTTCGTAACAAACTGTATAACCCATCTGAAATTGCTCAACGTGAAAAGACGTCAAAAGGAATAGAAGGGAAGCAGAAGGAAGGACAGAAATGCTAGTACCAGCATGCGCAGGAGGTCTCATTCCGTGCTGGGAGGATGCAAGGGTGACCTTTTGGCTTGACGTTTCAGTTCCCTGGATGCCCCCAGACTGCATGAAGATCAGTTACCAGGCGGGAGACAGCCGCGGGGAAAAACATGACCATCACCTCCATCAGCATCATTGGTGAGTGCTGGGGCGGGACCTCTGTTGTTCACATGTTCTGATACCGTATTGATGTTAAGTGTTTATATGAGCCAATTAAATGTAAATCTATTGCCCTGCTTACAATTCTGCTAATTCCAAGTGGTAGTAGTTTGGAAATGAAAATACCCAAATGGAATGTCTTTTCGATGCTGGAAGGTGTTTGTTTGTTTTCGTTCTCTAGAAATCTTTTGATGAGTAAATACACTTTAAACTATTTTTCAGAAACTTTTAAAGGCTTTTCTTTCCCTCTTATTTTCTTTTCATGTTTTTTTTTTTTCTTTTTCTTTGGAAAATTGCTGACGTGTTCGTAATGAAAATGAAGAATGAAAAACATGAAAGCTTTGGGATTTAGGAAAAACGTATCATTTTTATATTGCACCCAGTCCAACTGTAGTGAACACTGACTTCTTCTGTGTTTCACATTAAAACACACTGAGCAATGATAAGTTTGACTGTTACAGAAGATTATCTCCGTCACATAAAAACATATTAGGAAACAATTCCTTGGAATATATAAATATTACTCAAAAGTAAGAGTTATTGACCTCTTCGATTCTTCTTCGGTGTGAGGCTAAGAGCAATATTCCACGTTAACGGCTTTTTGTTAAAATCAATGTCAGTATTACAATGTTTTAAAAGAAATTAAAATACAATTGGGAAATGTTTTTTTTGTTCACAAAGAAAGTAAACAGTTTTTTTTTGCTTTCAATAGTACATGTATTCAGCAATCTGTTTTCTACTATTAAATTAGTTTCCTGACAAAAAGACGAAAAGATGTGTTGACACCTAAAAGCTGCATAATTTGACTAGATTTCAGCTCACTGGTCTATGTACGTGTTGATGCGAAACAGAAACAAGCCATAGGACAAAACGAATAAACTCTGCATTAAGGGTGCATTCTGCAATTCAGTACACTCTGTCCATTAACATAGTCATTCATCAGAAACAGTGCTGCAAACAAATGGTCAAACAGGTCAGCCGTGTGCAGAACCTTGTTTCACAAGTAAAACGTACTGAGAAACAGCGACCACTTTCCATGTGAAATTCTGTCGAGTTTGACACAAAGCTCAGTTTTTTGTCATGAAAGAGGAACTTGCAGCCATAAGATAAAATGATTACGTGATGCGTCCATATTTCATAGGATTTTTTTCTACAAAAAAAAAAAATTACATGAGGGTTGACATAAATTGGATCGAAAAGTTAAGCTGCAGTAGAATGAATGTTATCCAAGCGACAAATTTTCACACTGAAACATAGCCGCAGCATCACATGTGTGCAAGGGTACGCCACGATCGCACTCAGTGACATCTGCGCGAGAAAAACAGCCAGCTTACTGCAATCTCGCAGGAATGTGTGTGATTCGGCTGTCTGGTTTGTCACGCATGTCCCTGAACTAAAAATAAAAAAAGTATCTCATCGATCAAGACTAATTATACTAATTTGGAGAGTGTTCGCGCGCAGAAAGCTCACTTTTAGCCTAGACCTAAGACAGATATTGAAGATCGTGTGTGCATAATTACAGACCAATGCGTGTAACTGTTTTGACGCCACCTTGTTGTGAAAATTCTCCTATGCAACAACTACTAAGCAAGATGGCATGTCCATATAAAATCAAACATTTCCCAGCAAACTTCCAGCATTCCTCAGCGCCAGGTCATTTGAAAGTCCTCGTCTGTAAATGCTTATTAAGTCATCTTTCTGGAAGAACTTCCCTGATTCCTTTGTGTAAAATGACCGTCATTTAGGATCTTTATTGTGTTTTCCCCAATGAAGAGCTATCATCCGATGAGTTGGCACACAAATTTAGCATCAGCACCGAGTCTTACTGCAGCATGATGGCCACCTCAGCGTCAGAACAGAAGGATTAAGTTGATACTGAACCGACATAGGCTGGGTCAGAGTCTTGGTTGTCGAAACCTCGTCTTCTCATCTTTTGTCTCTTGTGGTTTTTTGTGTGTTTTTCTTTCTTTTTTTTATGCTGATATATGTGTTGGACAAGGTAATTCACCGAACTCTGTAAGCTTCCTGGCGATTGGTACTTACTCCCCTGTTGGCTCAGTTTTCTTCTGGATAAAAGTGATCCCGACCCTCTCACCGCTCGCAAGTGTTCACGAAGTGTTCGGACCGTCACTTGTTGAAAGGAAGTGTTCCGAGTGTGCAGTTTACAAAACAGGAAGCTCATTTTGATTTTACTTTTACAATGTTAGTGTTTTGTTTCTACAAAAAAAAAAAAAGTTAACAGCATATGAGACGGAAATCATAACGTCGCGCTAAACAGTTACCGCCACTAGCAAGTAAGGATTTAAGAAAATAGGGGCACAGCTGTCCTAACAAAGAAAATGCATATTATAATGACTGTTATGACGTGTAGATGATGTTTTTGCTGGTTCTGAGATGTTCAGATTTCAGCAGATTTAGATGAATTCGTTTTATGCGACCCAGGGAACTATCTCTGGTGGGAAAAGATTTGTTGTCTACTATTTTTGCAGCTCTGGGAAGTTCCATATGCCTAGATCTACAAATCCTAACACGTGACCTGGCTACCCATCCCCCACCCACCCCTTCTCCCTCTCTCTATTCACTGTTTACCACCCATCCCCCCTCTCCCACCCTCCCCCTCCAGATACACACACTTTCCATTTACTCCATTCCAGCTGGGCTCCTCGCTGCCACTTGATGTGACAGAATCACTGGGGTTTAACCCATTTAATCCGTACCATAGGTGGCGCACTTGCCCCGGCAACTCGTCAGGAGCATCACTTTTACGAGAATCCTCCAAGACAAACACCTCACCATGATCCGGAGATCCGCTACAGAGGGGAGTTCGGTAACTCCAAGTTCAGTGGCCTCTCCCGAGGCAGCGGGCAAAAATGGAGCAGCCTTGTGATAGGCAGATGAGGAGAAAGTGCTACACAGAAAGAACGTGGACAGAAAAAACTTAAGTCCGGAATGATGATCGAGACATAGCGTATTTTGATTTTGTATCTCTCACACAGCGCTTTGGTCAGAAGACGGAATTCAGCGGTTTTGAACACACGAGTGTCGGTGAAGGTTTTTGATGTGTATGCCAGCATTGTTAGAGAAGGGTTTAATGCATGTAGGCTATACTCTCATTCTCTGTCTCTCTCTCTCTGTAAAAAGTGTTAATGTGTTAACATCCTTAGTCCCTGAAGTGACAAGCCCACATGAAAACAGCACGTTCTTGCTTATCTGTTATCTTTGGAAATAAGACTCTCTCTCTATCTCTGAATAAGTACACACACACACACACACACACACACACACACACACACACACACACACACACACACGACGTCACGTGTGTGTGTGTGTGTGTGTGTGTGTGTGTGTGTGTGTGTGTGTGTGTGTGTGCATGCATGCGTGCGTGTGTGTGGATAGATAAATACATAGAGGTGCACGTGTGTTTGTTTTGTGTGCGCGCACGTGCGTGTGTGTTACTGAGAGAGAGAGAGAGATAGAGAAACAGGGTGGGAATGAGGGGAGTAGAAAGAAAAGTAGAGAGGAGTTAAGCAGATAAGTGAGGAGAGGTGGGATTGCGGAGGGGAATGTGGGCAAAGAAAAAAAAAAACAAACAACACACAAAAATACGACGATGTGAAACACGACAGTGTCCGTACTGTGCCAAAGGCCGCCTTGTGTTGTAGAAGCCATGTGGCTAGCCATTGCTATGTGCATAATCAGAGGGCCGCCGATTTCATTAAAAAGCCCTCCCACGGGACTGGACCATCGTTCATTCTCTAAAGTGCCATGACAGACTGCAGAATGTGACTCTAACATCCACAAAGTTCGCAGACAGTCTGTCATAATGTGAGCAGCATGAAATATGGATGCCAGTCATCGAAAATGCTAAGAGTGTGGGCCATAAGGCCGATATTACCCCCCCCCCCCCCCCCCCCCCCTGCCCCCCCTCTCTCTCTCTCTCTGACTGACTTGTGTGTATGTGCGTGCGTGCATGTGTCTGTGTGCGTGCGTGCGTGCGTGCGCGCGCGCGCGCGTGCGTGTGTGTGTGTGTGTGTGTGACAATGACAAGAACAACGTTTAACAATGTTAAGCAAAAGGCCCAGGCACATCGTGAGTTCTTACATTTCACGTGCAAGTAATAAGTAGTAGTGTCTAAGAAGCCTAGCAGATGCATGCAGTGTTTAAATATGTCGGTCTCCTTGGATCTTTATATACAGAAAGCGCAGCGTAACAGTAACACTGTGTACCAGGTTACCATGCCTGTCATTAGAAGGTTTGATAATGGGAAGAGGGATGGGCGATTGGCGTACTTACCAGGTATGAATTCTTTTCTCAGGTCATCATAGGCAGGACAACAAGCGTGGTGTGTGTGTGTGTGTGTGTGTGTGTGTGTGTGTGTGTGTGTGTGTGTGTGTGCACGCGCGCACATATCCCTCAAGGTTTGATAAGGATACAATCAGAAGTAAAAAAAAAAAAAAATATATATAAAAACAACAAGTGGACAGGCGTGTTCAAACCTACACCTTTGCTTTACTTACATACTATGATTTCAGAGTGTGTTCTATATTTTCACAAATGTTTGTATGGGTATCTCTTTTTTCATTCATGAGTTTGGAAGGTGGTGAAATTTAGTGGTATATATATTTAGGCATGGAAACACTATGGACATTAAAATTGCTTGAAAACAAAAAAACACGCAACCAAACCAGAACAGACACATGTTTTTCGTCTATTTTCATCGACAACAAAGTATATATGTTTTGACGACCGCGCTTAGTCATGTTGTGTCTTGAATCAAAGTCTGTGACATTCTGCTGTACAGCCTCAGCCAGACGCTCGGTAGCCCTGCCTGTCAGCGCTCTCATCGTCAGCGTCGTGGGCACCATCTTCACCTTCATGGGCAACGTGCGCAAGGACGTCAGGACTCTAGTGGGCGCTATCTGTTTTGTACTAGCAGGTAAGGATGTGAGTACGCGTCTTCAGGTCTCCGGTAAACCCCCTCCTTCCCACCCCCTTTAGCTTTTTTTCCCAGTTTGATTATCGAGAAATGATCGTCAGAACTTCACAGATCACAATAAGGTTTGGGATCTGACTGCCCAGAATCTTAATCAAAACTTCACAGAGTTTAAAGCTCTGATTGCCGCCCGGAAGCTTTGCCAGAACCACATAGACCTCAGTTTGTTTTGGAATCTGATTGCTCCCAAAGATTTTTCAGAACCTATAGACATGATTTTGTTTAAGAATTGTAATTGTCCTGTAACCTGCTTACATCGCAATTTGGCCTAGATACATATTGCTTAAAATCAGTATAGAAACTATTTATAAACTTTTGACCAGTAATCTGCCCGATACAACTTGGAAACCCTCATACACTGCCACTGGTCAAGGATACTTATTGTCTATAAACTTCATGTAAACTGAGTCGGTCTCTAAAGAATTGGGAATCTGATCGAAAATTATGAATTGTTTGATATCTTTAACAGTAGATATCAAGGGTGTTGCGACAGACACTTTTGACAGTCAGCTATATCTATAGCTTTGTA
>JADBJO010000557.1:385000-395000 GCA_016801955.1 Conus betulinus | reverse complement strand
CACACACACACACTTGCACACACATTTTCTCCCTCTCTAACACACACACACGCACACACACACACACACACGCGCGCGCGCGCGCGCGCGCGCGCGCGCTCTCGCACACACACGATCTCTCTCTCTCTCTCTCCCCCCCCCCCCCCCGTACACACACCCCCATCGCTCTGTTTCTCTGTCTTCCTCTCACATGCACACGATATTCTGTCTGTCTGTCTGTCTCTGTCTTCTCAAACGGCACACACACGCACACACAATCACGCATGAGAGGGGAGAGAGAGAGAGAGAGAGAGAGGGGGGGGGGGGGAGGGAGGGAGGGAGAGAGAGACAGACAGACAGACAGACAGACAGGGACAGACAGACAGACAGAGATAGAGAGGGACAGGCAGACAGCCAGATATACAGACAGACAGACAGAATCTACATCCACGTACAGCAAACACCCCCTAACCCCATCCATCCAGTTTCACCCACCCATTCCACCACCACCTCCCCAGTCATTCTCTTTGACCCGCCTTCACGCAATCAACTCCGACCCCTCCAATTTGTGCCTCCCCCCCCCCCCCCCCACCCCGACACACACACAAACACACACACACACACACACACACACACACACACACACACACACACACACACACACACACACACACACCTCCGTCCACCCTCTAATCCTCCCAGTATATTTTTGCCTCTACTCTTTCCTCAATTTCGCCTTGCTCGGTGATGACAGTGGTCCGATTTGATTGAGCCCTGATTGTGGCTGGGTGGTGCTCCTCTAGCTGTGTGGCCGTTAGCTTTCATTTTGTCTTCCTTCGATGAGGTCCCTCCCTCTGGCCATCTTGCAGCCAACTGGTGTCTTGCTGATCGCTGTGAACTCTGCAGAAAGAAGACGGAAAGAGAGGATGGATCTCTGAGTGTGTGTGTGTGTGTGTGTGTGTGTGTGTGTGTGTGTGGGGCCATTTGCGAAGAGACGGTGGAATTGCACTGCGTCACTGCCACGTGAAAAGATGCAGTTTTATTTTTCATTTGTGTTTGTGTCTTTCATCCAAGAGGACGGACGGGTGGTATCTCTCATCACCAAGACGTACGCTCATTGGCGCAGTCTAAGTGTTCATCTAAGTTAAGGTGACCTTTCTAAAGCGGCTTGTGCCGTGCTCACACAGAGGTGTTGCATCTTTCGTTAGGAGTTCGTCAGGGCTGCCCGCTAACTCCCACGCTTTCAACGTTTTTTCCCTGAACACCTGACTGATGCATGTTAGAACACTTAGAATCGTAGGAAGAACCATCACAAGCTTTCTGTTTGCCTGCGACATCGACAGCCAAGAAAACAGTGAACAAGAAACCACCAAGCTTGTTCAAAGACTGAGTGATACATCGACAGGATGTAACATGGAAATCAGCGCGGAAATGGCCAGCCACCCACCTCACACACAATCAGTATGGATGTAACTGTCCATGCATAGTCAAACTCTAGAAATGATTCAACAGTCCCCCCCCCCCCCCCCCCCCCCCCCCCCCCATTAGGATCCATCATTAGCAAAGAGGGATACAAGCCTCCCACGGGCAGAAAAGACCATATCAGGTTTGTGCAGAACAAAATTTGTGTAAAGGTAAATAAAACATCTTCATGAAACACGACTCTATGTGGACTGTGTATTCTTTTTTCTGTGCATTTCGATTTCGATCTTCACAGCAGACATGGAAAGAAGAACCCAACCCATGAACATGAGATGTTATCACGAAATACTAAACATCAGACATGTTGATCTCATGACGGATGAGCAAGTGTGCCAACGCATCAAGCAGCGCATTGCATCATATGAAGGTCTAGTGACATCAGACAAGATAATAGACCTACGTTGGTACGGGCATGGACCAGAGACCCAATGGCCTCGCTAAAACAACCCACCAACTAGATCAATGTTTTTTTTTTCCCAAGAAGTTTTAGGTGAATATCCAATATGTGTGTCTTATGCTCGACATTTTCACAGACTTTCTGAAAAAAAAAAAAACCGGTTAATTTGCTGAGAATTATGTGCTAATTCCCCAAATTTGCATTCAGCGATACAGGGACGGTCAAGGTCGGTGACATTAAGTCTAAACGTTGTAATCATTCTTCATCTACCTCTTGTGTTTATAGAAACTTGTAATTTGGTTGAAATTATAGGAACTGCTTAACTATGGTTGCGTTTTATTAACATTTTTTTTACTGAATTACGCTTTTTGATAATGAATTGTTCCGAAACCGTTTCATCTTATGTAGGCCTACATAATTTTCCCCCGAAAGGAGGAGCGTCGTTTTCATTAAGAAGAGGAGGATCAATAGCCGTGACTGCCGCAGTCTGCCCAATTTCTGGGCTTCTGCTCAGTTTGTCTCAATCCCCTGCTGCCCGCTGCTCCCCTCTCCCTCCCCCCTCTTCCCCAATCGCTCTACTTCCACGCCCAAGCCTTTATTTATGTGCATTGGTCTGATCACCTCGTCTTAGCACAGCTCTTTCCATTGCTTCTTTGTCCTGCCCCCCCCCCCCCTACTCCCACCCCCCCCCTTTGATGTGCTGGAGTGGTCGAAGGGCGATATGAATCGTCCTGTTTTTTACTTGCACATGAGTGGTGTTATGGACGTTGTACGATTAAACTTCTTGGATTTCTTCCTTCGCTATGTCCTTGGACCTTTCCCTACGCCAGTAAATGCCATATTTGGCTATCAGGAACAACAGAGCCAACACTGGAAAAATAACGCCCGTAGCTTTTTGCTCAGACAGCAATTTGTCATAAAAAAAAAATGTTATCACAGTGACAAAGCTTGTAACGTTTTGCTTTCAAGCTAGTACTTATGGAATAGTCATTTTTACATTGATTGTATTACCAGAAAACATATGCTCAGTCGTACCCTAGGGGGTATATATATATATATATATATATATTTTTTTTTTTTTTTTTTTTTTTTACTAGAATCGCATTTCACATCTGACGAAGATATTTTACGTTCCATATTCCGCGAAAAGACACCCCGGTCTTTATAACTCGCCTAGTGTGCTCACTAGCTGACGCCCTGAGCAGTTTAAGAATAAAATAATCTCAAAATTCAGCTTTAACAACATGATGTTTTGATGAAGCCAATAATCTCAAAGTCCAGTTGAAGAGCATTGTGTTTTGTTGAAGCCAGAGCATTTGGACGTCAGTTGTGGTTGACAGTCCTCTCACCGTTACAGTCAACAACCATGTACGGTTAGTGATGTCTGTGGATCGAATATTTGCAGAGTCTTGTCCGACAAGGGTAAATCATTATCATCATACTCACACGACACCTGTCCTCCGTTAGAGACCAAGCTCTGAGCGCTTACCAACCCACGCTCACGTTTACTTAGCGGGGTGCCAACCTGGATAGAGCCAACTGAAGAACGGCCTGCTGACGCTAATCATTCGCTTCCTTTGTCATGTAGTTGCAATGTCGGTCACTCAGATTTTCGCTCATTTCTTCGATTTTTGAAGAGGATGCATGCTATGTGTGCAGTGTCATCCACACCAATGGCCAAACTGGCCATCTCTTCCGAAAGTTGACGGGATTCTTAAGTGTGAACATGTGTGCGCTCATACACGGAACCTCTCGGGTTACCAAATCTTATTCGTAAGGCTCAACAACGTTATCTCCGGAGGGCAAATCACATTGTACCGAAACGGCCCGGCCACGTAGAGTAGCAAATATGATATCCTGCGGGTGTTCCGATCCCCTTCGTGTTGCAGGCTGCTCTGCATTGACACGCAGAATCCACGCAGGTGATCAAACCTGCAGCATCACACACTTTGTTGCCAGGGTTTCGTCATCGTTTGCACAAGCTCCAGAGGGCAGTCGTCTCAAGAAACAGTTACAAAGAACACAGTTTGACAGCTGGCAAGCAGCTGTCCAAGAGTCCACGAGGACCAGTGAAGCTGCTGATGAGGTCATGTGGGTAGGGATGTGGTGGTGCTGATTTACGCTGATGCCAGAGTGTCCATTAGTACCAGCGAGGATGCCTCTCGAGGCGAAAGGGGACCTAGCTGGATGACCCGGCAAGCTTTTCCATTTCAGGAGTCCGTCAGTGGTTTCAGGACGGCTGTGTCATACGCCTGCAGAAGAATATGCTTGTTGACTAACGCCACGTCAGTTCGGTGTGCCACTGGAACGCGAATTATCCTGAAATGAAAGGTGAATGCATCCTTAAGCAACACAAAAATGTACCCCGAAGGATTTGCGTGAATGCCTCGAAAAACAACACGAACGAAGCCCTGAACACCAACGAACACAGTACGAATATATCCGTAACATGGCACAAATATAACAGAAACACAACACGAATCTATCCGAGGAAAAATGATTAACAATATTAATTAGGACGGATCTGGGGGTACACTGGGTTTGTAACGTGCTCCCAATGCAATTTTTTGCGAGCCAGAGGTAGGGGTAGGAGGGTACAGCAGGCCCCTCCCGTCCAGCGCTGCAATTACAAAGTACATTTACATTTACTGAGAAGAAGAGCACGAACACACACCCGTCAAACAACACTATTCACCTCGAAATACGAACATACTCGGTACGCACTGTTCTTGAAGACAGAACATGAGTACTTAGATGGCAAGTCTTTCTTTAATACCAACGCGTAGAAATCACTTAACGTGATCGTCGAAGTCCACGAACGCATGGGAACACTAATGATGATTTAACACTAAAAGAAGAACAAGAAGAATAAGGTCTGGTAATGATAATAATGATGCTGGTGATAGTGAAAGACAACAATATCGAGAAGAACAAAAAATAACACATTAAAACAAAAAGAAGAAGAACAAAGAATATTATAGGAAAGAAAAAATGAACAAAAAAAAATGAGGGGACAAAGTCGGCAACATGAAGGATAAAGGGGCACTTGGCAGAACTTTAGGCCTTCGCCAAAGTCGAACGAATTGGATCCCGCGCTTTGAGTCAGTCCATGAGTAATTGAAGGAGGCATTTTCGTGTTCGTTTTTAGTAGAACATGCAAAATAAGAAAGCGTCAACGATTGCATCAATAGAAAGCTTAACTATTCCATGAACATACATTGCGTTCCTTACTAGTGTCTCCAAAGTCTGTATGTGTTCAATGGGGAAAAAAAATGTAATAATTCTTTGAACCGATCCTGGATCTAGTTTTTCTTCTTCTTCTTTTTTTTTTCTTCTTCAGGGGAAGTAACAGTTAAGAAGAACCAAAGAGATTGTTCCCCCCGTGTTCTTGTTAATCTCGCTGATCTGTCTTGGATCCACCGTATCATGGACCCGCCACTCCCACCCCATCACGCTCCCTCCCCCCGTCCATTTCCAGATTTAATGATCTGGTCTACCTTTGACGATGCTGATTTGAAAAAGCCCCAGCAGTTTTTCTTTCAGTATCCTGTTAAGGGACAAACCGACAAACCAGCACACGGGGCAAAAACGTAACTCCCTTGGAAGACGTTAACACAAAAATCACAGCCACTAAAAGGTCGTTCTTTAATCAAGCGAACTTTTAAGATCGCTAATCTAGTTCGCTTAAGTTTTCAGTCTAGGCAATTTTGTCTCGTTCGTAAGCAGTCGAACGTTTGGTCCACAAGCCAAGATCGGTGAGCTTTGCGAAATCATGCCGATCCCCGCGGAACATAGAAGGAAAGGCTCAACGTGGCTTGGGAGCTGTGTACGCTCACGAAAAGGGAAGTAATCATATGAAAGCTTTTCTCTAATGAAATTCGGTTTGGAACTAGCTCTTTTGTGGTGGAGATCAGTTTGTGGCTGGATGAAGTTTTTTTTTTTTTTTTTTTTTTTTTTTTTTTTTTTTTTTTTTGATGACCGTTTTTTTTTTTTTTTTTTTTTTTTTTTTTTTTTTTTTTTTTTTTTTTGTGTTTGCATTCTCGACTCGTAAGTCAACATTTTCATTCCACACAGCCGAAAAATATTCAAGTTTATGACGGTTTGGAAGTAAGTAAGTTAAAATGCAGATACGAGATTGCTACAACCGATTTCACATTCAAAAAGAGTTCCGCGTTCAGCTGGCCAGCATACATCTCTGTCGAGCACCGGGCGAGCAGTATTTTGCATTTTGAGAGAAAATCGTTCAAGCTTCAGTTTAGAACCACTTTCTGCTTGTCTAATTCTGCAAAATTAGATCGCGGATCACGCGGGCGTCACTTTGGCACGAAATCAAGATTCTTCATCAGCGGGCGAAGTAGATTAGCCTAGCACGAACCAAGGAACTCCTTTGATTGAAAACGGCCTATATTTGTCGACCCCCGCGACCTCTCTATCACACTCGTTAGCCTTTTCCCTTCCTCCCCAACCCCCGCCCCCCATCCCCTTCCCCACAACCTTTTCCCCCTTCTACTTCGTCTTCTTTTTCCCTCCTTTTTTTTTTTTTTAACCCCACACCGCAGCGGCAAGGAAACCGATCGAAAGTTAATCTCCGTGCTCGATTTAACACGAGTGAAGTGAGCAACCTATTTGGCGGGGCGTTTGTCACGAGCGAGGCAGCCTGGTTTGCTCCCTTTGGCCACTGCCCGCGCTGTGGTGCCTGCCTGGCCAAGGCACCGGGCCAGTCAGCAGTAAACTGCGGCCTGAAATAGACTTGGCTGAAGTACGGGTTGGACTTCGTGGGTGGGTGGGGGAGGGGGGGGGGTGGTAGGGGGGGTAGTGACAGGCATCGTAAAAGGGAACATGCTGTTGAGGCGTATGCTCTCTCTCTCTCTCTCTCTCTCTCTCTCTCTCTCCATATATATATATATATATATATATATATATATATATATATATATATATATAGAGAGAGAGAGAGAGAGAGAGAGAGAGAGAGAGAGAGAGATGGAGAGCTTCTTCTTCTTCCTTCCTGTTGGTTGAGTGAGTATCACAATCATTTGTAGTGCCTCTGTGAGGTTGAGACCAGTAAAGTTCCCCTGAGGAAGGCTCGCTGAAAATTACAGTTTGGGACGAAAGAGAAAGGCAGCTTGTTCTTTTTATGTGTCTTTGAATCAAGAGCGACTTTCACAGAACGGAGTTTTTAAAGTGCTAGCATGTTAAATGCCTACTACTGTAGATAAGATTACACTCCTCTTGGCGTCGAAGTTGCTCCCCCCCTCCCCCCCCCCGCCTTTCCCTTTCCCTTCAGTGTGCCTTCCCCCAGAACATCCCTACCGCCATCTTCTACACCCTTCACCCCCCCCCCTTACTCTCTTCACAACTTCTCGCCCTCCCCAACCCAATCAGTTCTCCATCTTTTTCATTGCAGGTCCAACCCGATTTCTCCCTCTCCCCTCTCCTTTGAACTCCCATCCACCATTTTAAAACCAGTTTCCGCAAACTTCCAGTTCCGCTTCCGCGCCCTGCCCCACCTCAGTGCTGAGAGTTGGGAGGGTGGGGAGTGTGAGTGGAGCGGTGGATCGTTTCATTATGTTGTTGTGTATGTTTGGTTAGAGTGAAGGGGTTCGGGTGTTCGCGTGTGTTGCGTTCCAAATGTGTGTGTGTGTGTGTGTGTGTGTGTGTGTGTGTGTGTGTGTGTGTGTGTGTGTGTGTGTGTGTGTGTGTGTGTGTGTGTGCGTCAGTGTGTGTGTGTGTGTGTGTGTGTGTGTGTGTGTGTGTGTGTGTGTGTGTGTGTTGGTTGTAGTGAAAGGGTTCGGGTGTTCGAGTGTGCGTGCGTTTCGTGTGTGTACGTAGTTTGTATTTGTGTGTGTGTGTGTGTGTGTGTGTGTGTGTGTGTGTGTGTGCGTGCATGCTTGTGTGTGTGTGTGCGCGTGTGTGTGTGTATATGTGTGTGTGTGTGTATGTACGCGTTCGTTTGTGTTAGCAACGCCCTTCCTCACCTCCATTAGACCCCTCTTTTTCGTCTTACTACGTTAGCATACTGGTGCCATTATCTACCTCACAATTTACGTAATATGTGATTTCGGTCCATGTGACATGTCTATCTCTCTTATGATATAAGTTGACATTGAAAGAGAAAGTGGAGGAGACAGACGAATCAGCACCAAGGAAACTCATCCAATGGCCTTCTTGGCACCAGTGTGTAGAAGTGAACGGTCACAAAACAGAAAAGAAACAACACCGTGATAAAGCATATATCTGAATAAGTGTAAGAGCGATTAAAGAATATATAAAACAAACCCCAACGAATGCGATTCTGCCGCACTTTATCATGGAACTGGTGTCATCGGAATTAATCACTCCATGAAATAATTGACCCGGTATGAAATCTTGAACGGAAATGGTTTTCAGTCACTTCCTAAAATGGATGGTTCCACAATTCGGCCTTGTTCTCATTGGCATTGAAACTTAATTTTTCTATAAAAGATGTGACGCTGTTTTGCTGTGAGTTTCCATCATCACTGCCATAACTGGAATAGTTTGCCAAAACTACCATGTGTTTACACGATACTGTGGGGATGTGTCTTTAAATACGTCATAAACGTGGAATCATTGTGTTTGCACATCAGTAAAATAAAGAATGTACGCATGTTTTCATCTTTTCATTTAAAATTCATTTCCTTTACGCTTAAAAACTTAATATGAGCCGGAAGCTAGATGCATTCGATCATATTTACGTATACACAAATTATCCAGACAGACAAGGGGTAAACAGAAGGATCGTGTGACAAATTACACATACACATAATAGAAGCCACATGAAGACCTGTGTATCCCTACGGTCTCGCCGTATTTCGTACATACGATGAATTCGACGGACTAAAAAGAAATACATCGAAAACACTTCTGGAGACGAAGTTCTTGAGCGGTAATTGCACTTGCAGAGTCTAATCATGGCGGAGGCTGTCACCAAAGAGCAACAACTCTTGCTAACTTCCGCGCGCGAAATAAACGTTAGGCAGTGTCTGCTGCTTCAAACATCGAAAAGACCGGCAGTAGAACCAGAGCTCGTGCAAAAGTTTTGCTGATGAATCAGGTTTGAAAGCAGTTTGTATTAGAAAGAAACCAATTTCACTGTAGTTTATGCAAGATCAGGCGGTTACAACCGGTAGGACGGCGGCTTTCTGATGTGATAGCAGGTACCCCCGCACCTCTCAGAAATTCGGAATTTTGTACGCACACTTTAAAAATACGCTCATTTTTGCTGAGGTAAGGTAGCCCAGCCGACCGCAAAGGGCCATATCAGGGCTGTCACCACGTGAAAATCAGCTCACAAAGTAATGAAAAAGCACCTTCCACACATCTCATTAAAATACATCTTCTGAAAACGCACCAGAAACTGCGTTAAAATCTTTCCTCTGTAAAATCTTAAATCAGATGAAAAATGTTAATCTCTGTCAAAAAACTCAAAGATCACGTCAGGTGGGACATCTCTGAACAGGGTTTTCATGGACTCTGCTGTAAAGTGTTTATGTCTCACACCGTGCAAGTCCCAACAATCCAAAAGACCGTGTTTAACTTTGAGTGGAACTTGACGTGGAAAGCACCACGATAGCAGTTTTAGGGTGAACAGGTCAGATATTTACTAGTAATGTAGTATTCCACTGCTGTGACACAAACAATGCATGTGTGCCGCAGCGTGGTTGAAAAACCCTCTCGTTGGAGTACTCCTATTTCGCAGAAAAAATTACTCTTATTTTGGATTTGGAAATACTCGAACTCAAATGTCGGGGTAAACAAGTATACCCATGCATATCAATACAAATGAGCATCCATGCAACATGATTTTGGAAACCTTAAGAATTAAGCCCTTCCGCTTCTTCGCACAAAACGTCTAGCATTGTGATTGACTCATCACTTGTAAAAGGTTCAGTGAGTCATAAAGATAACGTCTTCCATATTTATTGACGCTACCGGCGTCTTTAGATAGAAGCATAATTTTCATACAGAGCTTTTGTTTTGGAGGGGAAGTGTGTGTGTGTGGGGGGTGGGGTGGGGGATAAGTAGGGAGCAGAATTCATAACATATTGTTTTTGTTTGAAAGATTCATAAGCCGGTGTGTGTGCGCGAGACGCATCCACACACACACACACACACACACAC
>JADBJO010000557.1:375000-380000 GCA_016801955.1 Conus betulinus | reverse complement strand
TACACACAGAATGTGTTACGCCGAGTACTCGCGCGACTTGATCGTTCCACTGTAGCCTACTACATTCCTCTTCCTAGAAGCTGCCCCCTCCTCAGCCACTTCCTTGCCATGCCCAGCGTCGAGCCCCCCCCCCCCCCCCCCCCCCCACCCACCTCCTACCCTTCTTTCCACCACCCTTTCCCGACCTTACACCCCACCCCACCCCACCCCTCTTTTCTACATGAGCGTTAATTCTCCGCGTCGTTTTTGCAAACACACAACGGTGATCAATAAACGTCACTTCCTTGCACGTCTACGTGCTGGAACAAATCTCACCCCCTCCCCTCCTCCCCCTGATCCCACTCCCCCCCCCCGTCCCCTCTCCCCCCCCTCCCTCCCACACCGCAGCCTCAAACACCCTCACCCTTATCTCCCTCTCCTGGCTGTCAAACGGAAGACACAGAGCAGGAGGAGGATTCTTTAATTTAACGTCTATCCACCTAACAGTGATCTTAGACAGTATGTAAGTGTTATGTGTGTGTGTGTGTGTGTGTGTGTGTGTGTGTGTGTGTGTGTGTGTGTGCATGTGGTTTTTTTTGGGTGTATGCATGCAAACAGTTGGTGTCGATTTGGGGCGTACGTAGGTATGTACAATGCAATTAGGCCTAGATTTAAAAAAAAAAAACAAAAAAAAAAAAAAAAAAAAAACACCACATAACTGGATCCAAAACTTTCAAAGAAACACTAAATAAGCAACTAACACCAAGATTAAGAAAATAAGGTAGACGTTAAAGTAAATGTCCAACTGGGCTCTTGATCAGTCCTTGAACAACTTCAAAAATGTTCGTTTCGTCAGAGATGATGTCTTCAAAGACTGACATCGACGGTTCAGTGTTCAACAACCAAGCAGGTAAAATAGGGTTTCATTCTATCGCACAAAAAAGTAGATGGAACGGAGTGATTTGCTGGCCACAAATACAAGTCACATGTTTACAGAATTTGGTTTTAAAGGCATTAAGCCTCAATCTAAAAATCAAACTTTTTAAAATCCTCTCTTGGTAGAGAGATTCTTGATACCTGTTTTATTTGCTGATATCTTGTTAAATAATATCCCCTTTTGTTTTTTGTGCCTTTTTCCCTTCTGCGTCTTTTAAAAGACTATAACTCTCATGTAAGGATAAAGGAATGCATATCTTTGTTAAATCAGTTTCAGTGATAGCAGCCTTTTTGGCTAATTTGTCTACCCTTTCATTCGCAGGTAATCCACAGTGAGTGTGTGTGTGTGTGTGTGTGTGTGTGTGTGTGTGTGTGGTGTGTGTGTGTGTGTGTGTGTGTGTGTATGTGTGTGTGTGTTGAAGAGAGCGATAAAGAGAGAGAGAGAGAGAGAGAGAGAGAGAGAGAGAGAGAGAGAGAGAGAGAGAGAGAGAGAGAGAGAGAATTTGCGTGCATGTTTGCTCGTCCTCTCGGTGTGTGTGTGTGTGTGTGTGTGTGTGTGTGTGTGTGTGTGTGTGTGTGTGTGTGTGTGTGTGTGTACGTGCATGCGTGTGTGTGTGTGTGTGTGTGTGTGTGTGTGTGTGTGTGTGTGTGTGTGTGTGCGCCTGTATGTGTGTGTGTGCGCGCACACGCTTCTGGAAGGTATGGGAGTGATGGGATGTAGAAAGGGGTGTGCTGTGGTCAGTGGACACTCCCTGTCATCCTGTCAGTCGTGTTGTCGTTTGTTGTTGTTTGTTGTTGTTGTTTTTTTGTGGCTGGTGTTTAGATCCCAGCTGACTGCAGAAGCGATGTCAGCCCTGAAGGCTGGTTCAAGCCAGAATTGGATTAAAAAAATCCCCCCCCCCCCCCCCCCCCCCCCAATCAAGTCTAAATATCAGGGGATCAACATGCGGAGAGAGAGAGAGAGAGAGAGAGAGAGAGAGAGAGAGAGAGGACGGATTCCTAGGAGGGTTCTTATGTCTAGTTTTTCTCCCTTACTGATAAAAATAGAAGCGTGCGTGGGCATGCGCGTGCGCGCGCGCACACACACACACACACACACACACACACACACACACACGTGTGTGTGTGTGTGTGTGTGTGTGTGTGTGTGTGTGTTATGATGCTGTTGAGCGGAGTGCAGTGCAGTTTAGAGCAGTGCATAGCACTATTGTGATGATAATGCACTTCAATAAAGGCAGCGCAGTCCGGCAGTCCGGAGCATGCACAGTGCTGGTCACTTAATCCGATGCAGGCCACAGCACAACAAAACTTCACACCATGCAAGTCAGTGCCGAAGAATGCCGAGAATCATCGGGATGGCGCTGTGAAGAGCTGTCCACCCGTCTCCCCCAGCTCTGGAGGTTGTGTGCAAACGACCGGGTGTCTGCAAGCGGTTTCCACGCCTATTCTGCGATTGCTGTCCGTCCATTGTTGTTTCTGTCTTCTTCTTCTTCTTCATCATCCCCCCTGTCTCAGCAATTCCCTGTGGGACTATCTGAGAAAAGGATCATTGGATCGTGTTAGCTGCCACTCGCAAAGCAAGTTTTCTTGTCTTGACTGATGTCAGTAGAGCTGCATATGATCCAGTTTGCTGCTTGAATGTTTGATGCGCATGCATGGTCGTAGATGAAAAAAAAAAAAAGATTATATGATCAGTATATCTGACGTATAAGCAGTATAGTTGCAGTACATACACATATCGATCAGATCTGTATTTTCTATAGAATGATAATAATACCACCGTCAGTGCTATAAATAATACTGTCAGTAATATGAACACTGCTATGGAGTGATAAGTGACGACGAAGATCTATATTTTTGTAGAGTGATAATAATAACACCGTCAGTGCTGTAAACACTGATATGGGTTGATAACTGCTAACGAAGTACTATACTTTCATAGAATACCAATGATAATACGTTGATACTCGTGTGTTCTCCTGTTCCATTAGAAAAGAAAAAGAAACACCCGAAGGTGCAGGGGAGGACCCAGAGAAAACACTGTCTTCACCTGCCTTTTGAGCTGTCCTGTACTACCCTTGGAGGCCTGCGCTGTGTTGATGATGGGTACAGGCACGCGCAGGACACTCCATTAAGGTATCAAGGGACATAACTGCTCCTGAACAGAGGTAAATCGGACTACAGGATGCAACTCACAAACAGCCTTAAAGTAGCATCCCCATGGGTGTACCAGCCCGTATTTCATGACTGCAGAGCCCACCGGCGAAAAACAACACCCCCTCCAGCTGTCGAGCACACCCCACAGACCCAACCACCCCTGCCACGGACAGATGAAGGCAGTGTCACCCATTAGAAAGTACAAGGGAAGTAACTCTTTCAAACCGTCACAGCGGTGAGAAAATTGTGTTGACTCATGAACTACTTCAAAGAGCAGATCCCAGATCCTTTCCACGTTGGCATGGGTCCACACTCTCTCTAAAGTGGCTTCTAAACCATTTAGTTGATCAGATTCATCCAGTGCTGGTTGTAAGTCGCGCAGCTCAGGGGATTCGGTGAATCGTATGGAACACATCGTGAAGTCCCCTCAAATGCAACTGAGACTTCAAATGCAGGCCAGCGACACAGGGATTGTCAAAACCACGTAGCAAATCAATCCATGTCATTTGAAAACAACAATAACAACAGTTTCAGTTTCATCACGGGGGCGTCACTGCGTGCGGACTAGTCCATATACGTTACACCACATCCGCTAATAAGTTTGGAGACCACACTACGCATGATTTGAAGCTGATGGATAAATGAATTAACAACTAAGATGAGAGAATTGAAGAAGAGGGTCTCGTGGGTACTAGTACTCAGCAGATGTCTGACCTACGCATTAGCCCAACGCGCTGGTCAGACCTTGAGTGCCTACTACCACCACCACCAACAACGACATTAACACCACCAGACAACCATATCATTGAAAAAAAAAAGAGAGACAACAGCAACAACGACAACAGCAACATCAACAACAACAGCGCTACCATCACCTCCATCAACTTTTGTCAAAGAAAAACCGTCTTCTTCTGGAGTCAGAACGGGAATCCAGCACGGATGCAGACAGAATGCGGATGAGGTTTTGTGTGCGTCTGTCTGCACGAACAAAGGTGGTCAACGGGGATCAATCTCTCCCCCTTCCCAAGTCTACACGCAGAATTGTGCTGGTTTTCGAATCAGGGACATTGAGAGCCCGGGGCATCTTGGAACATCTCGCGTTACATCTGATCCCAGACCTCGCCGGGGGCTCGTATATTTGGCATTGGGACTACCCTGAGGGGTGAGCCATTAATTCTGGGTGTATAGAACATAGAATGGACTCAGGACGGGAAGACTAGTATAGTGGAGACTAATGTGTGTATGTGTGTGGAGGGGGAGGAGTGGGGAGGGGGGGGGGGGGGGGGGGCAATGGGAGGATTGAGAGGGCAAGCCGTTTATTCTCGGTGTGTGCTGATAACAGAAGCGCTGCAGGAAAAAAAGTGGTCACCAGTGACTGGAGTCAGGAGTAGACTACGACAATGGCGACCATGTATGGATGGTTGCTGACGTAGCATTTTTACTGAGAGAGAGAGAGAGAGAGAGAGAGAGAGAGAGAGAGAGAGAGAGAGAGAGAGAGAGGTGGTAAAGTATGCGAAAAGGCCTAGAGCTTAATAAATAACGTATTCTGAAGTCGGATTTGAAGTTCCTCTTTGCCAGATTCTGCCGGAAAATCCACTGTGAATAGTAAACACAAATCGTGGCAGGCAGAATGAGAAAGAAATCAAGGGTTAGCGCTGATCTAGCGCCGTGAAGGGCAGCCTGAACTGTCCGATGTTGAGCATTTATTCTGAGAGAGAAAAAATACAACTGAATGCAACGCTGCTTTGCTTATTTATAGATTTATGGATAGGGAACCAGCAGGCCGTCAGATGATTTTTAAAAAAGATCTGAAGACTCAAACAACAGTTTTCTCTACACCCCCACCCCCACTCCTTTTTTTGTTTGTTTGTTTGTTTGTTTTTTTTCCCTTCTTCTTCTGCTTCTTCTTTTCTTCATCATTATTTTTT
>JADBJO010000557.1:362500-370000 GCA_016801955.1 Conus betulinus | reverse complement strand
GGCACCCAAATTACTAATATATAACAATTGCATTAGACCTGCACATACTGAAAAAAAAACCCAACCGTTTTCATATCTATAGAGAAATCGAGAGCCCTTCACCATCAGAATGAAATCGCGGATTCCGCATCGGAATGAAATCGCGATTCCGCATTGCAATAAAGATGTCTGTGTTTTCATGTCAGTTTTAAGGGAACAGACGAAAATCCTTCCTACTTGAAGTTGAATATTTAATGCGATGACGATCCTGAATAATAAATGACAATGCACAACTTTTTGTATATAATTCAAACTTGATGTGTTGAATTTTTGTGAGCATCAACTGTCCATGATGGCAATAATAAAAAAAAAAAAAACCCTCTGACAAGGACATGTAGTAGAGAACCCTGCTGAAAATAAACCGCTCAACTCTGAACTGTGGGAAACAAAAGAGTTTATGGGTTCTGCACCAGGACTTGCAAAACATGTTGGGCTCAGGTTGCAACTTGAGAAGCGGCGCTTACCGAACAAAGGCATAAACCCTGACCCGCTTCTGGCCGAATGCTGACGATTGATGGACGATGACGATCCAGCTGGAACGATCAAAGCCAAGGTGAAGCAACCAAGAGCGCTAAAGCGATTGACCGACTTTTTGGGGGGCCGCTGATTGGAGCATAATCAACGGGCTGACGTCAGAGCAAAACTTCCAGCCAACAATAGAACTGAAAGTGGGCCATCGGATTGCCTAATAGGCACAGCAATCGCGGCGTGTAAGTGTCGTGTTTTTGACATGTCCGTATCTGGCGGGCTAAACTATCCGTTATTATTATTATGATGATGATGATGTGACTGGGATTCATGCCAGCCATGCTGGCATCATCACGCGTGTTACGACTTCTCGCAGACTGGAATGCTAGAGGAAAGTGGTGGTATGGGAGGGGTGGGGTGTGTGGGGATATGGATAAAAGGAGAGAGCGGGAGAATGAGGGTGGAAAGGGGGGGGGGGGGGGGGGGGGTGAGCGGTAGGAGAGGGGTGGATAGGAGAGAAGGAGGAGGGAAGGAGCTGGGGGGGGGGGCAAATCGCAGTTGATTGTGCGCTGTCAGCTGCAATGTGCTGTTGTAACGACCTGGCCGACATCTTTTTGCTGTGCACTCGTTCCTCCCCTCTCGTTGTCTGACTGCCTGCACGTGCACATGTGTGTGTGTGTGTGTGTGTGTGTGTGTGTGTGTGTGTGTGTGTGTGTGTGTGCCAGTAAGTTAGTGAGTGTGTGTGTTTGTGTGTGTGTGTGTGTGTGTGTGTGTGTGCGCGCGCGCGCGCGCGCGCGCGCGAGCGTTCGTGTATGTGTTTGAATGTGTTGACAAAAGCAAGAGATTGATGTGGAAGAATAAAAGGACACTGCTGCAACAAATCACAAGAAGACAGTCTGCTACATAACTAGCATGGTCATGCATGTGTGCTGCTCTGCTGGATCTTAAAAACCCAAGCAAACAAACAAACAAGCACTGATGTCTTTTTTAACATCTGGAGACGTCCAGTGTACTTTACACGCTTAAGGAGACGCCGTGATATAATGAAGGGCAATTTAGAATAATGATCATGCTTAACGAAGATTGTGACGGGGACACACACACACACACACACACACACACACACACGCACGCACGCACACACACACACACACACACACACACACACACACACACACACACACACACACGTTAGTTCAGAACATGTACAGGCCTACACACAGACCACACACACACACACACACACACACACACACACACACACACACACACACACACACACACACACGCGCGCGCGCGCGCGCACGCACACGCGCGCACACACACACACGCGCGTACATTTCTATGTAGTTTTGCTCATGATTGTATTATTCATTCCTTGACATGACATGGAGGTCACTTTTGAAGATCAGTGCCTTCACATTTCATTACGTGGATTGATAGAACATAGCAAAGGATGTATTGATATTGTTGTTGTTGTTGTTTTCGATAAAGTTTATTCCTCTTCGTGCTGATTCTTAGACCTGTTAGACGGAGGCAGTTGATTTCATATGATGCCCTTCGGCCCTTTTTGTCATGGCAAAGAACTTACGCAATGTCCTATTTCAGCTGTATGATATGAATAATTCCTAAAATCACGTACCATAAGAGTGCACATTAGGATATTCACAGTGAGCAGAGAAACAGTCAGTATATGGCTTGTATCATCATTCCTATACACACTAGGCTGCACGGATGCCTTTTTCGTACAAATCAACAAGGAGGTTGCTGCTGCTGAGCGTTCATCACGGCATTTCAAGGGGACAGTGAGACACGCTTACCAGAGCCCATCTCCACCTCAAAATACTCTGTACATGGTGGTTTTGTGTGTGTATGTGTGTGTTTGTGCGCGCGCGCGCGTGTGTGTGTGTGTGCGTATCTGAGAGTGTGTGTATGTGCGTATCTGAGTGTAGTGTGTGTGTGTGAGAGAGTGTGTGTGTGTGTAACTCAACGAATGCTCTCACGGATTACAGGATCTTGTACGTGTGCACATGATGATCTGCATCCGTTTACGCAAAATGTTTTGGGTAGGGAGTACGTGGCAGTTAGTAGCAGATCTGCACGTGCATACACTTACTTGAGAGATGGGACAAATCCCGCTATACTCTTGCCCGCCCCACCGCTGCCAAGGCTCAATCCCGCTACTGTGCTGATCAACCGACTGACACCCTCGTCAGTGTTTGATGTACAAATATTCAGACACTCATGGTGAACAAAAAAAAAAAAAAAAGCCCAATTAATCATGTACATTAAGATATTCGTGGTATGCGGGGAAATCACAGTCTTCGAATCTGAAATATTCATAATACTCATGAGGAACTATGACACTGTGAATTACAAACACTAGTAGGCAATGCCCGCATTAAGAACAAGTATACACTGTATAGGTTACTAACATGACATTTTTACCGTGAGAATAGAAACACTAAACTATTGAAGTTCCTACAATCACGACGAAGAAGGAAACGATGCCACACACATATATATAAAATTATAAACAAAGCTTGCTCTTATGTTTCAGATTATAGAAATAGGGGGGGTGATAAGCCTTCATATCTTGCAGTGGTAGATGATTCTGCTTAACTGACAGTACGTGCTTGAGTGGGGAACCATAAATGCTTCTCAAAATGAACCTTCTGCAAGCTTATAGTCTCCAAAGCGGGAGACCATCTCCAATTGAGAGGACCATCACTAACATATTACTTTGGGAGATCTCCAATTGAGAGGAAGCTCACTAACATATTATTTCTGGTCAGATACCGATATTTCGAAACCTGATTGTTTCTCCTCGAGTGAGCGTGGGAGCTTTTCGGTTTTTAGAAGAATGCTATACCAGAAAAAGGCTGGTGGTGTGCAATACCGTAGTATGTTTGTTGAGTTTTTCAAAAAAACTAACAAAGGTGCCACCTAAGAAGCAAAAGAAAATCATGATAGAGCAAAACAAGCTACATTTCTTGTGAAAAGTAGAAAATATAAAAAGATAACCTCTTAAGACACAAGTGCTGAGGGCCAGTTCTTGGAATGAATCTGCAAGGGACTAAATTACATAAAACAATAAATTCCAAGGATAAGTACCGAGCACCATTCCAACAACTTACAGAGCAGCTAGGTGTTGCAATGACTGCAAGAAATATTAAATTATAAACAAAGCTTGCTCTTATACTTATAAACATACTACGGTATTGCACATCAGCCTTTTTCTGGTATAGCATTCTTCTTAAAACCGAAAAGGCAGAGGAGTCGAATTACCACCTTCCGCGGTCACTGAGGAGAAACAATCAGGTTTCGAAATATCGGTATCTGACCAGGAGTTATATGTTAGTGAGCTTCCTCCCCATTGGAGATGGTCTCCCGCTTCGGAGACTATAAGCTTGCAGAAGGTTCATTTTGAGAAGCATTTATGATTCCCCATTCACCCACTCAAGCACATACTGTCAGTTAGGCAGAAGCATCTACCACTGCAGATATGAAGGCTTATCACCCCCTATTTCTACAATCTGAGACATAAGAGCAAGCTTTGTTTATAATTTAATATTTCTTGCAGTCATTGCAACACCTAGCTGCTCTGTAAGTTGTTGGAATGTGTGCTCGGTACTTATCCTTGGAATATATTGTTTATATATATATATATATATATATATATATACATACACATATATATATACACACACACACACACACATATATATATATATATATATGTATATATATATATATATATATATATATGTATGTATGTATATGTATGTGTGTGTGTATATCATCACATGCGCAGGATTAACAAGAAAACAATGTGTAATTTACAGACTTAACAAGAATATGAACAAGAGACGGCATGCAAACAACGAACACTCATGATGAACAAGAAACAGTACATACATTATGGACATGAAAACTTTCCTGATGAACAAGCACATAACATAGGATAAACAGACGTTAAAAAATATTCATGCTGAACAAGGAGAGTGCGTTTAAATTTCTTGATGTCAAAAAAAATTCACGACGAAGAAAGAAACGGTGTGTAATCGGGTTATAAAGCATATGAATGGCTACCACCAAAGACACAGTTCTTGGCCCCCCGTTCATATTCAACAAGTTGTGAAAAGACAACATTCTTTGTTTCTGTTTATTTTGTGCTTTGCTTCTTTAGAAAGATTAGATACCCTCTGATTTTGCAAGGGAATCCATTTACACACTCATTAACATTTTGATCATCCTTATATTGTGGGACTAAAGAAGCAGGTAGATTACAGAAAGTCCAGAAACAGCGATCGCTTCTCCACATTTCAGAAGAAGGATGACTGAGGCAACTATATTCGCAGTTTAGAGTATCCAATCTTATCGCTTTGCTCAGCTGAAGTGCGATTCAGTATTTCCCAGTGTCGGCTAGTTGTTTTTTTGTTTTTTTTTCTATAATACACTCTTTTTAAACATCTGTAAATGTGTCGTTTTGAGGCAGTTCTCTCGGTCATTCAAACAAAATAAAGAAAAACAGTTGTAGTTTGAACACGCAACGGCATCTCTCCCCTTCAAACATTCTTCAAGACCTGTCAGTCTTGCACTAGTACCGGGTGAATTGTTGCAGAAACTGAGCCTTTTGTCTTTGGCGTTTTGCCGCCCAGGCACTGAACGGTTAATGGAGTCTGCCATTAAAGACCAGAGTCTGGGGGCAGTTGCATCAGTCAGGATCACATGATCCTGGTTCTGATCCTGTAGGACATATGTTCTCCCTAAGGTTTACGATCGTTGCATTGCTGTAAAAAAAAAAAAAATCAGTCACGAAAATGGACATCTAAATCCCGATGGATATGACCGACCTCTTAGCGAGAAGACGGTTATATGGGTGACTTCCCCTTCACTTTGTGACGTTATCACGATCACTAGTTTCAGTTAGTTTGTTTCAGTAAGAAATGTGCTCCAACACACGAGTCTCTCTCCTGTCACAGAAGGCAAGATGCTTAAAACAAACTAAAGCGACCCTCCGAAGAAACAGAAAACATAGTTGGTCTGACAATCAACACCAGGCAGACAGAACAGTCGAACGTCTTCAATAAACAACAGAAAGCGGTCCAGCTCAGAGGTAAACATAGGAAACGAAATTAAGAAAAAAAAAAGAAAGTACCTTGTCCATATAGTCAGCATTTCTGGCGATAACGATGTTCAGAGCAGTTCATGCAAAAGATGTATAGAACATAAGAGTAGATCTTTGAGCCGATGCGTGAGGATCCATTTAAGGATGCAAGGGAGTCTTAACGTGTCAACAGTCAGAGTGGTCATCTCTACTGTTTAAGAACGCGAGTATTGTCAGTCACGTAAGTGCTGACAGCAGCTAAGAATTGTGCACAACAGCCTTTACTTGGATGACCTCAGAGATGCAATCTCCCACTGATTGACCATACAATACCCACTCGGCACTACCCAGGTAGGCAGCCCGTTGTGTAAACGAGTGTTGATTGTAAAGCGCTTAGAGCTTGGCGTCTAGCCGAGAATAGGCGCTATATAAGTATTCATTATCATCATTATCATCAATAATATATAAAACCTGTTTAGAGCTCCACAGCATCGTCCACTCACAACAAAGTCAGAATGTTCAGTACAAACACAAGTCATTCCTGCTGTATGGACTGGAGACCCAGGAAGAGTGAAGGAGAACTACACCAGCCAGCTCTAGATCCTCGTCCTCAGATGCCTGCGATCTATTCTGAACATCCGATGGCCAGAAGACATTTTCAACACCAGCCCCTAGGAGAGAACCTGCCAGATCTCTTCAACCAGAAGGCATGCTGGAAGATGTGCGGCCGGATCAGCCACACACACCAGACTGACCAGACCAACATGACAAGACAAGCACTGGACTGGGGTCCCTTCCGCCCTCTCCATACAGGGACGAGCAGTGGGTCGCTCTTGGCAGACGTCGGGAAGTTGTTGTGACGGAGATGAGTGCAGCCGGATGGACGAGGACCCAGCTGAAGGGATTGGTCCTGAACAGGCCTTTTATTCCCCCAGCTGATGGGAATGGTCTTGAACAAGCCTTTGATTCCACTTGGAAATGAGAAGACTAAGTTAGCATATGTTAGTCAAGAACTGTGTTCAGTGTTTTATGATAACCGGGGACCAGCCAGAGGATGGTGCTTTTTGTGGTACACGGCACATAAAAATCATGGTTTGTAATTAGAATGAATTTCTTTCTGTCCACTAGCTCTAAAAGACAACATCTTGTCTTAATCGATGTGTAAATGGAATTTAACCAAAACGGAGCAGAATCAGACGTCGGCTTGTTTAACTTTGCCTCTCTCTCTCTCTCTCTCTCTCTCTCTCTCTCTCTCTCTCTCTCTCTCTCTCTCTCTCTCTCTCTCTCTCTCTCTCTCTCTGCCAAGTCATTAGAGTAATGATGGAGGGACTGTTAGTCTGCACTTATCCGCCCCCCCCCCCCCCCCCCTATTGAATTGTTCAACATATTATTGTATGGTCAGTCATTGGGAGATTGCATCTCAGAGGACATCCAAGTAAAGGCTGTTATGCACAATTCTTAGCTGCTGTCTGTACTTCCGTGACTGACAACACTTGGGGTCTCATACAGTAGAGCTGATCACACTGATTATTGACACTTTATGATTTCCCTTGCATCCTTAAATGGATCCTCAAGCATCGGCTCATAAGATCTATCCTTATTTTTATACAGTTTACATATTGATTTGAGATTTTCGGCAACTTATTTCCGTATAAAATTTCTTTTCGTTTGAATGATCTACCCTTCGCTGGTTGCTTTAAGGGGCTGCTGGTTTCCGTTTTTTGACCCTTGTTTGTGAGAATACCACAGAATTGTAGACTGTGGTATATCTCTTCATTTCATTCCAAGGGACCACAGTCACAATAAGCCATGTCTCCCTGACGTGTCCGATCAAAGACTGTACGCCCTCCGTAGGGCGAACTATCTTTGGTCCGATCTAGCGA
>JADBJO010000557.1:352500-355000 GCA_016801955.1 Conus betulinus | reverse complement strand
CCATAAAACGGTTCCTTAAACATACATATCCACTCTTGAAAAAATTGTGCTAAGATGGAACAAGAATATATCCGAAACACATTCGTATCTTTGTTAAATTCTAAGATTTAGTCGAAAATTACACACCTACCGATGTCAATATTAAACAGGCGGCCATTCGAAATGTCTTCAAAGCAATGTGATTCTGGAAAATACAACTGGGACTATGACTTGTAAACAATTCTAATTACTGAATGGTTTGGTATTGTTTGGCTGAGCCGGGAAGTTGAAAGCGAATGACATTTATGACATTTAACATCAGATTTAAGGGACTGATTATTATGTCATTTTAATCAGAATTCTCTCTGGTGTGTTTAGAAAGAAAAATGAATGGTAGTATTCTTTTCAATAATAGCTTTCAACCCGAAAAATATTCATAAATTTTGTCAAATGAATGGTAAAGAACTGCTCGATCAATATAAGATCTCTAAGTCAGTTTACCAACAACAAGAATAGTTTGATGTGGAACCTACGACAGAGATTCGTTGTCCCATGGGTTTACTTGTCCCTCAAATAGAAAAGCATTCTTTGTTATATTGGCACTGCTTATGATAATGCTAGGTTTGAAAGCAATTTCTTCAGACCACCATATGCGAACCTATCTAATCTAGATAACGTTTTTTTTTTTTTTTTTTTCAGATGACGTACACGATGTTCTCTCAGTTGCAAAATATTTAACAAAAGCCTTTAATCTTTCGGCAGAAGTCATCAATGTTTCGATCTACATGATCTTCTGTTCCGTCAAGAATCTTATACTTTGTTTGTCTTGCCATTTTGTCAATCTATTGAATAGTCAGATGGGGATGAATTTCGTCTTAGCCAAAATTGTCATTTTTGAGGCTGTTGTGGTTGATTGCTTACGCAGTATACTCATTTGAATGAATGAGGCAGATGTGCGGTAGTTCAGTTTACAGTGACTCAACTGTACGAGTGTCATTTTCTTGTTGAAAATTCCGTTTGTACCCTCTTGACAAGAAAGGACCCGAAAAGCGGGCGGCAAAGGATTCGAGAGCGAGAGGCTCTGCCCGAATACAAGACAAATGAAAAGCGCAGATCTCTCGGAGAGAGCGGAGAGAAGAACTCCGCACGCCCAAGAAAACAAGGAAATGAAAAATAGAGCTTATCTCGAGCGAGCGAGGCAAAAAGAACTACAACTACCCATCCAATGACCCTATTCTCTCTAGGAGAGTATCATCTATCTAGGAGAGATCTAGAGAGCGCTGAGATAGCCGAAAAACAAGAAACTGAGAAAACGGACAAAGAGCTACGAAAATAGCGCTCTCGAGATCTCGAGATATAGATTCTCTCGAATAAAAACCCCTTTCGCTAAAAAAATGAAAAAGACCCCCACAGCCATGCGCTCTATATCTCGCTAGAGATCTCTCATCTATCTCTCTCTAAGAAAAGCCCACTCCCCTCACACTCCACTGCCAATCGCTCTCTCTAGAAGCTATCGAATATCTCTCGCTCGATCGCTGCTAGCTTCGCGATAAACGACTCACAGCCGACCACTGCCCAGCTCTCTATATCTATCTCTCTAGCGCTCTATCTCTATCGCTCCGACTTACCACTCCAGCCCAATGCCAAATCTGATCTCTCTCTCGGATCGCTCTATCTCTCTCTACCACCCACTCTCCGCCTACCCCTCCCGCCCACTGCCAAAAACTCTCTTCTCTCTGCGGCATACCCCTCCCTCACACTGACCAATCTCTCTCTATAGTAGCGCGCTATCTCTATCTCTCTCTCTCTCTCTTAGCGCCCCCCCCTCCACCAACATCCCACTGACAATCTCGCGCTCTCTCTCTCTAGCCTTCCCCCTCCCTCCCACTGCCCATGCTAGAGTATCTCTAGATCTCTCTCTCGATCATCTCGCTCTCTACCGCACGCCTTTAGCCCCAGACACTATACCACTGCCAATATCTATCTCTCTGCTGCACTTACCCCTATTCCCCACTGGCCAAATCTCTCTTCTCGGCGTGACCCTCAACTCCCTCCCACTGCCCATCTCTCTATCTCGCTCTCTACTCTTACAGCCAGCGCCCTCTCCCACCTCCACTGCCCAAATCTCTCTCTCTCTCTGCTTCCCAACCCTCCCACAAGGCCAAATCTCTCTCTCTCTCGCCCTTGACCCTCCCACCACACTGAAAACTGCCATCTCTCTCTCTCTCGTGACTCTCTCGCTAGAGAATCTCTAGCTCTCTCTTCGCCTCACCCCTCACCTCCCACTGCCCATCTCTCTCTCTCTCTCTCTCTCTCGCTCTTCTCTCTCTTCGCCGCCCCCCTCAACCTCCCTGCCCATCATCTCTCTTCTCTCTCGATCTCGAGAGTCTCTCTCTCTCTCTTTCTTCCTCGCCACATCCTCCCTCTCTCTCTGCTCCATCTCTCTCTCTCTCTTTCTCTCTCTCTCTCTCTCTCTCCGCCTTCTCCCTCCCTAACCCCTCGCCAATCTCTCTCTCTCTCG
>JADBJO010000557.1:327500-335000 GCA_016801955.1 Conus betulinus | reverse complement strand
TACTCGCCTTTGTTACCCCCTTTTCAACACACACACACACACACACACACGCACACACGCACACACACGTACGCACGCACGCACACATACGCACGCGCGTGCACATTCCTACTATTACTAACATCATAACCTCCGCCAACTAGTTGAGGGTATACAGTCTTACGAATCAGACACCAATCTATCCATTCAGTCAAGATTTCCACGAATCTATCTGTCTTTGTATGCCCGTCTGCTTGTCTGTCTGTACATCTGCCTTTATCTCTATAGCGTTTTCTCTCCCCCCTTAGACTTTTTTCTTTCTGTGTTGGGTTTTCTCAGTTTTGTCTTGTCTGTCTCTCTGTTCCCCTTCTGTTCCCTCCCCCCCTTCCTCACTCTCTCTTGCTATTCTATCTCTCTCTCTCTCTCTCTCTCTCTCTGTCCCTCTCTCGTCTGTCTCTGCCCCCTTCTCTCCCCCCCCCCCCTCTCTCTCTGTCTGTCTGACAGACGAAGTTCTCAGATCGTGCCTTTTCAATGTGTTATTGACCAAGCCATTGTAGTCTTTGAGATCTGCCTCGCAGTATGTCTCTGCAGACAGGTCAGGTCCCTTGAAGCAGTTCCTGCATGGGAATTGGGAGGCACAAGCCACAGCATACGACAGAAGCTTTAAGGGAGCTATGACGAACATTTGGCGTCAATATTTAGCGAGTAGGAATTTTATTTTCGGTCACAGGGAACGTTACTGGTTTTTGAACCGAGAGAACTGCTAAAACGCCTAATAAAATCTTAAGGTGCTCAACCCCTTGGGGAATGTTGTTGTATGGTGATGCCCTTTTTATGATTTTCCAGGATATGTTATAGTTTATTTTTTTGTCTTTAAGTCTCCAAATATTTTGCTCAGTTCTGTTTGGTTTTGTATTTTTCTTTGTTGAATGACTGTTTATGGTTTGCGTATCTGGTTTTGAAGTGATTTTCAGTGATCCCTATGTATGTTTCTTTTTCATTTTCTGATGTCACAGTGGCTTGGTATACAATGTTGTTATAGAGGCATTTGTTTGCTTAAGGGACACTGTTCTTTTTTAGCACAATTGCAGGGATTTCCTTTCTTCACCCTTCTTCTTTGCTGTGTTGCTTTTCATTTTGTTGGATGAATCAATTATATTTTTAAGGTTAGGCATGCATGATATGATAGTTTGATGGTGTTCTTGTTGAATATTTTGGACAATTTGTGTTTTCTTTTGGGAAGGATGCTGTCAAAATTTGAAAAATTCTTTTCCTACGTTTGTTTTTACTCGTCCATCATATGGAGGGTTGTACCATGTGATTTTCCTTTTCCTGCTTTTTTTTTTTTTTTGTTCATGTTGTTATCTGGGTTGTATTGTAGTTTGTAGCTGTAACCACTTTTTTGCAATGCCTCTTGGTATTCTGCTGCTGCATTGTTGAATACTCTTTCATTATGTGACAGATTAGATAATCTCTTGTTTATGCCATTGGGTATGGTTTTTAGTATAGATGGTGGGTGGTTGCTATTGATGTTTACATAAATGGGTGTGTCATTAGGTTTCTTGTATGGTTTATATATGTGGTTGTTGAGGTCAAGTGTTATGTCTAAGTAGTTCACTACCTTTTTGTTTGCTTCGATGGTGATTTTTATGGCATAAACATGGTTTTGGTCAATAATGCATAGAGTTTTTTTCAGCAGCAGAATCAATGGCATTGCAAAAAAAGTGGTTACAGCTACAAACTACAATACAACCCAGATAACAACATGACAAAACAAAAAAAGCAGGAAAGGAAAATCACATGGTACAACCCTCCATATGATGGACGAGTAAAAACAAACGTAGGAAAAGAATTTTTCAAAATTTTGACAGCATCCTTCCCAAAAGAACACAAATTGTCCAAAATATTCAACAAGAACACCATCAACTATATCATATTCATGCATGCCTAACCTTAAAAATATAATTGATTCATCCAACAAAAATGAAAGCAACACAGCAAAGAAGGGTGAAGAAAGGAAATCCTGCAATTGTGCTAAAAAAAAAACAGTGTCCCTTAAGCAACAAATGCCTCTATAACAACATTGTATACCAAGCCACTGTGACATCAGAAAATGAAAAAGAAACATACATAGGGATCACTGAAAATCACTTCAAAACCAGATACGCAAACCATAAACAGTCATTCAACAAAGAAAAATACAAAAAACCAAACAGACTGAGCAAATATATTTGGAGACTTAAAGACAAAAAAATAAACTATAACATATCCTGGAAAATCATAAAAAGGGCATCACCATACAACAACATTTCAAAAAGATGCAACCTATGTTCAACAGAAAAAAATGGTTAATACTATGCAAACCATACTTAGCAACCCTAAATACTAAAGTAGAAATAGTAAACAACTGCAGGCACAAATGGAAATCGTTGTCAGCAAACGCACCCTGAACTGTAAACAACCCCAAAAAACAACAATACGTGCAGCCAATCCGCACGTGCAAACAGTGACATCAGGCCATATAACACCGGCAGTAGGCGCCCCAAAACCATCCTGACGAGAGCGCGCTGGCTCGAAACAGATCTGTTGGTTTTTAAAACTTCCTTTTATCATACCTATTTTAAACAGATGTTGCTCCCCAAGGGGTTGAGCACCTTAAGATTTTTATTAGGCGTTTTAGCAGTATTTTTGATAATAGCTCCTCAAGTTGAGCACTGTGGCCTGGTGAATTTCAAAATGGAGGAAATTAATTTTAGACAATCGACAAAAAAAATATACCATTTTCCAACCCGCAGTTCTACTTAAAAAGATTAATAGAACAAACTGAAAAATTTCGTACGAAACATGAGATGGAAAGCATTTTTCTTCCTGAATCCGAATGCAAAAAAAGAGGACAAAAACACATATGACTTCAAATCATGGCGATCTCCACCAGCCATAGATGAAATGAAATCTTTTGAGGATAATGAAAAGAATGATAGCCAACATAGAATTCAAAAAATCAAACAACGATTTCCAAACATCATTAAAAAATGAAATAAAACAAATACAAATGATAAAAAAAAAAATATTCGTGAAGGCTGACAAAACCAGTAATTACTACAAAATGGAACCAAACGAGTACTCACAACTTCTTGATAAAAACATTCAGAAAAACTACAAAAAAGCTGATAAAACCATACACAACAACATCCGAAAAAAAGAAAAAGAACTCGTACACCACATGGATCTAGGTGACAGGGTGGAAACAACTGCAATAAAAGAAGCCTTCATAACCCTTAAAGACCATAAACCCAATTTCCACAACAACCCAACATGTAGACTAATAAACCCATCTAAATCTGAACTGGGCAAAATAAGTAAGAAATCTTAGAAAAAGCCATAAAAAACATAAAATCAAACACTGAATACAACCTCTGGAAGAACACATATGAAGTTATCCAATGGTTCAAAAACCTTAACAAACAGAAGAACACAGTATTCATCACATTCGACATAGTAGACTTCTACCCATCCATAGACGAAGAGCTACTCACTAAAGCTCTGAAATTTGCTAATAAACACACAGACATAACAGGGTCAGAAATGGAAATCATTTTCCACCAAGAAAACTTTACTCTACAGCAGAAATGATACATGGATCAAGAAAACGAATAAAAAACTCAACATTTGATGTGACCATGGGATCGTATGACGGTGCCGAAACATGCGAACTAGTCGGACTGTTTATACTATCCAACATCCAAAAGCAACTCGGAAAACAAGTCGGACTGTACAGAGACGACGGCCTCGCCGCGCTAAACAACAATCCAAGACCATTGAAAAAGAAAAAAAGAAAAACTATGCAAAATTTTCCAAAACCATAACTTAAAATCACCATCGAAGCAAACAAAAAGGTAGTGAACTACTTAGACATAACACTTGACCTCAACAACCCACATATAAAAACCATACAAGAAACCTAATGACACCCCATTTATGTAAACATCAATAGCAACCACCCACCATCTATACTAAAAACCATACCCAATGGCATAAACAAGAGATTATCTAATCTGTCACATAATGAAAGAGTATTCAACAATGCAGCAGCAGAATACCAAGAGGCATTGCAAAAAAAGTGGTTACAGCTACAAACTACAATACAACCCAGATAACAACATGAACAAAAACAAAAAAAGCAGGAAAAGGAAAATCACATGGTACAACCCTCCATATGATGGACGAGTAAAACAAAAACGTAGGAAAAGAATTTTTTCAAAATTTTGACAGCATCCTTCCCAAAAGAACACAAATTGTCCAAAATATTCAACAAGAACACCATCAAACTATCATATTCATGCATGCCTAACCTAAAAATATAATTGATTCATCCAACAAAATGAAAAGCAACACAGCAAAGAAGGGTGAAGAAAGGAAATCCTGCAATTGTGCTAAAAAAAAGAACAGTGTCCCTTAAGCAACAAATGCCTCTATAATATACCAAGCCACTGTGACATCAGAAAATGAAAAAGAACATACATAGGGATCACTGAAAATCACTTCAAAAACCAGATACGCAAACCATAAACAGTCATTCAACAAAGAAAAATACAAAAAAAAACAAACAGAACTGAGCAAATATATTTGGAGACTTAAAGACAAAAAATAAACTATAACATATCCTGGAAAATCATAAAATCATACTATTTTTAACAAATATATATATATATATATATATATATATATATATATATATATAATGCTGTACAATTAAGTAGTGGGTGAAAACTAGTGCAGGTTAACAATTCTTTTCCGTCATTATTGTAATGATCTGACAAAGATTAGGAACCAAATAGAAAAAAAAAAAAGGAGGGGGGCCGGGGGGGGGGGGGGGGGGGGGGTGTTGAAGATGAAGAAAATGTATATTATAGATATGAAAGCCCTTCACTAGCTGCATGAGGAAGCCACCGCAATCCCTCTAGAAGGCAGATCTATATGTATCGCCTGCTCCTAGACCTTTCGTCCGCTGGATCGGACTCATCAGGGAGACACGGCTGATCGTGTCTGTGCTCTTGGCGTTAAGTAGAGACACACCACAGTCCGTAATTCTGTGGTGTTCTCACCACCAAGGGTTAAAAAAAGAATCCAACAGCACCCAGAGAGCAGCCAGCGAAAAGCAGTAGAATAAAACAAAAGGAAAATGTGGAGAGGAAAAAAGCTGCCGAAAAAACTAAAAACATTATGCAAACAGTATAAAAAAAACAGAACAATCTTTGAGCCTATGCTTGAGGATCCATTTAAGGATGCTAGGGAGATAAAGAAATATGGAACAGTCTGAGTGGTCAGCTCTGCTGTTCAATAACCCAAGCATTGTCAGCGACTAAGAATTGTGCAGAACAACCTTTACTTGGATCTCCTAAGAGATGCAATCACCCACTGATTGACCAAACAAACATAATGCTGAACAATTAAGTAGTGGAGGAAAACAAGTGCAGGTTAACAATAGTTCCATTATTATAGTAATGATCTGGCAAAGATTTGAAATAAAAATAATACCAAAACAACAACAACAACAAGAACAACAACAACAACAACAACAAGGGAGGGGTGAAGATGAAGAAAATGGGAAAATGCATATTATAGATATGAAAACCCTTCACTAGCTGCATGAAGGAGCCATCGCAATCCCTCTCGAAGGCAGATCTGTATGTATTGCCTGCTCCTAGGCCTTTCGTCCGCTGGATCGGACTCGTCAGGGAGACACGGCTCATTGTGTCTGTGCTCTTGGCGTCAAATAGAGGCACACCGCAGTCCGTAATTCTGTGGTGTTCCCACCACCAAGGGTATATACATACATATACATACATATATATATATATATATATATATATATATATATATATGCGTGTGCGCGTGTGTGTGAGAGACAGAGAAGAAAAAGAAGAAGAAGAAGAAGAGAGAGAGAGAGAGAGAGAGAGAGAGAGAGAAGAAGAAGAAGAAGAAGAAGAAGAAGAAGAAGAAGAAGAGAGAGAGAGAGAGAGAGAGAGAGAGAGAGAGAGAGAGAGAGAGAGAGAGAGAGAGAGCATCCAACGATGCAAAGGCAAACTTGATCTATTTGTAAGTTTGGATGATCTCTTTGGAAAATGACATGTATCTGATTCGTATATATTTCTGTTTGTTTTAATTGTCTGTCTGGTTGTCTCTTGCATAATATCATCCTTACCTTATTGCCTGTGTTTTTCTCTCTGTCTCGTCTGATTTTTTTTTCCCGGTTTCAAAAAAAAAATTCTTGAGTCGTAATCGAGCCACGTTTGCCCTTAAAACTTTATGTTTAATAATTCAGCAGTGTTAAGTCGTCTCATACATCATTTCTGAGACCTGTTTACAGTAACCCCACAATGGGTTGCTATCTTTTGGAGAAAACTTGTATTACCCTCAGCAGCGAACGTGGGTCTGATGTCAGCACCTTGTCATCTGTCATTTTTGACACTAAACATCCTCTTTCAACATTGCAAACTGCTTTCAGGTCATACAAACAGTTCCAGAATGACACAATTAAAAAAAAAATTCTCAACCCAGACCTTTTGGATAAACAAAGTGCCAAGATTTCAGTTACAGGTAAAACATTCGTTCCATAGAAAACGAACTCTCTTTAGTTCTTCCCTTGAATTTTGGATCACCGGTGGTCGACGGTTTTCTTTCCGGAATTATGGTATTTAAAACAACATTTTTGTTATCTGAAGCAATGTATCGCCTACAAAACTCGAAATAGACACATTCATCACAAAAATATTATCATTTTAGAAATAATGCGCAGAATGTTACGAAAAATTACAACAAAAAAAAAATTCATGCGAAATGCAAAAATCTCAAAAAAACCGTTGAGAGTTCAAACACACGAGACAGAATGTCTGGCCATTCCATGGTAGTTCTCAAGAACAGTAATTGCAAAATCTCAAGATTGAGAGTGGATCGTCGTCTCCATTGTGCACTTCACATCCAAGTGGAAGCGGACGGCCACCTTCCTTAATCCCTTCAGACAGACGGCCGTGTGTCTCTGGAGACTCTGGGAGCATCGCCTGTCCTGGTGAAGTGAGGATCACCTGGGATACTTCAGAGAAAGAAAAGCTTTGGCAGCAGTTCTGCTGAAAACATGTGTAGGGGGATTTGGGTGGCTGACTCAGATATCTCCTCAAAGTCCATGTCATCCTGGAGGGATTCCGGCAAGATCGACGTGTTGAGAAACTGTCCAGCTAGCAGAGAGAGAGAGAGAGAGAGAGAGAGAGAGAGAGAGAGAGAGAGAGAGAGGAGAGAGAGAGAGAGAGAGAGACGTGTGTGTGTGTGTGTGTGTGTATATCTGCGTGCGTGTGTGAGTGCGTGAGTGCGCGCACACATGCACGTGCACGTGTGTGTGTGTGTGTGTGTGTGTGTGTGTGTGTGTGTGTGTGTGTGTGTGTGTGAATGAATACTAGAGTTCATACAACAAACACAGCAAACAAACAAAACACAAAGAAAAAAACAAAAACCGAACATCAACAA
>JADBJO010000557.1:315000-322500 GCA_016801955.1 Conus betulinus | reverse complement strand
AATCAGTCTGTCTTCTTATGTCTATTTCTGTCTTTTGTTTTCTCTCTTTCTCTCTGTCCGCTCACCCTAACGTTATCGTCTCCAGAAGAAGGTCTTCCAAAAATAAACCCCACTTGTCTGATAATGTTTTTTTTTTTTTCCTTTGAAGATCTTCTGCTGTCAAGCTCTTCCAAGATCTTTTTTTTCCCTTACAGCCCTAACGTTTCTGTTTCAATCTCCACAAAGAAAAACAAAGTTGGTGCATTGATCTGTCAAGAAAGACAAAGTTTTCCAAAGTTGTAATCAAGTCACTTTTCACACACCAGGGTTCATCTTTAATAATTCCAGGGTGTTAAATTCCCACCATGTGCCTTCAACTCGGGCTTGTTTATTGTAATCCTTGCAGACAGTTGTTATCTCTGGAGGAACGTTCCCCCCCCCCCCCCCCCTCCTCCCGTTCTCTCTCTTTCTCTCTCTCTCTCTCATACACACACACACACACACACACACGCACGCACGCACGCACGCACGCACGCACGCACACACACACACACACACACACACACACACACCACACCACCACCACCACCGCATAGTCCAATGCTGTCTGTTACTGTTTTTATACAAACTTACATCAGAAAAGGCAATGCGAAGAGTACACAATCCACTAAAGATGTGCTGCTGCTCGTCTTTCGTGAGAGTGATGTGAAAATTATCAAATGTCCTGAAACTAAGATGCCCGCCATTTCATTTGCGTCTCAAATACAGATTGCTGACTCTCATCAAAATCTCGATACGGATCATTTCCATTATATGATTGCTGATCTTCCAGTTAAAAGTGATGTTCCATATGTGACTTCGAACTCAGCGTGGGGTAGGTTGGGTGATCAGTCAAAAGACTCCATGAAGTCAGCTGCAGTCTCTGGAGGCTGTGGGAGCATCACCTCTCCTGGTGACGTGCAGAGCACCTGGGATATTTCAGAGGGAGAGAAGCTTCGCCAGCTTTGTGTGTGGATTTGGGGTGCCTGACCGGGACTTTCCTAAAAAATTGTTGTCCTGGGAGGATTCTTGAGAGATTGAAATGCTGAGAAACTGGCTAGCAGAGAGAGAGAGAGAGAGAGAGAGAGAGAGAGAGAGAGAGAGAGAGAGAGAGAGAGAGAGAGAGAGAGAGAGAGAGAGAGAGAGAGAGAGAGAGAGAAGAGAGAGAGAGAGAGAGAGAGACCCAGACAGACAGTGCCTGTCTATTCACAGTCACGTTTGTCTGCTGCTTCTGTTCCCTAATGTTTCCCTGAGATTCCATTTCCAACGTTTGATCCCAGTGTCTGTCTAATCACAGTCATGTTGAATGCTACTTTTTTGCCTGATGTTTCCCTAAGATTTTGTTTCTTTTAAAGCTGATTCCATACCCAGCATTCTTGATGTTTTTTTTTTTACCAGGAAAAAAAGCAGAATGACTTCAAATCAGTATGATGGTGTTAATTCCTCAAGAGCCTCCCGCTACGCATTCTTCAGATATAAGCTGGACATATTTAGAAAGATGGAAGCCATGTCGCACTCGTACATTCGAATGGGAAAAGGGTCTGGATAACTTTGTCAGGAGGTCCAAGCAAACAGAATGCTGCTGAGGCTTGGGTGGTACTGCTGTGTAATTTATACTTTCTCATGATTCACTACAAACATACATGTCGTAGAATGTCAAATTCTTGTTTTAAAATAATGGTTCCACGTTAGCGGTCACGATATTAATGGAGATGCTTCTCTATCACAAACCTGAGGACGAGTAGATCTTCAGCTATGCACAATCTTCCAGTTGATACTTGAATTATCTTCAGTGGGGGGTAATTCTACGTATCCTTTGACTTTGTTCTGTATATCTAACCCCACAAGTATCTTGTTTCCACGCCGCAGAGTGTTTTCATATCAGACAAACGATGCAGGAAGTATACAGTCTGCGAAAGAAGATGCGTCCCTAGCCACCCACCCCCATCACCAGCAAACCATTTTGAGAAATTTCAGTGGCAAGTTTTCAGGTGTCCTCAAAACAGAAAGTCTGCCATTTAACATTCCTCAAAAGATCAATCATTGGCTCTCAACACCTTGAAGTAGAGCGATTTTATGCCACCGCTGTTTATTCTTCCAGCTGAAAAAAAATGGTCTATATACATAAGACTGGGGACTCAGTTTCAGATGAAAGGTCACATCGTTTAATCCTTTCAAACAGATCATGTCTCTGGGAGCTACGGACAATCGCCTCTGCGGGAGAACTGAAGATCACCAGGGATGATTCAGAAGAAAGGGCTTTGCCGGCAGTTCCACTGAAAACATTGTGAGGGGATTAGGAATGACTCACTGGGATCTTTCCGTAACGTCCATACAATTCGGGAAGGAGTTTTGGTGAGATTCAACTGTTAGAAATCTCTCTCTCTCTCTCTCTCTCTCTCTCTCTCTCTCTCTCTCTCTCTCTCTCTCTCTCTCTCTTGCCAGTCATGTGCCGTCAGGCTAGACGTGTTTTGTCCTTTTCAGCTGTTGATGTTGTTTAGTCGGATCTTCTTCAGTCTAGTGAAGATGGTACCCTAGACGACACTAAGTGCTTTGAACACACACACACACACACACACACACACACACACACACACACACACACACACACACACACACACACACACACACACACACTGAACCCATTTTTTACACCCCCAACCCCCTCCTTAGGTGAACTGCTACTCTTGTGCTGACTAATCCGAGATGTTTGAAATGACCTACTTTCTCCCTTGTATTTCGCACAGTGTCATGTTCATTGCTGCATTTTTGTTAATGTTGACCATATTTTGTCTGTCTAAAATCCGTTTTTGTCCTGCCCATATTTTTGTTGATGTCTATCTATCTGAGAAACTTAGGCTAGAAAGTTAGAGGTTTCGACTATGTATATATGAATAAGATCTCGTTCACACTTAAACCCCCATCACTAACTTTCAGATGATAAAAATATTTTGGCTGTTGGTATGGATGGCACGTATGCTCGTAGCATTCACTTCCTGTAACAATCGAATGAATGAGCTGAAGTCTGAGTGACTGATGTACAACTGAAGCACAATGGAAACGAATCACTAGCGCCAGCAGGCAGCTCTTTTGTCGGTTCTACCCGGGTGAGCAATCCGTCGTGTAAACGTGAACGTGGGTTGTACAACGCTTACAACTTTTCTCAAACCGAATATAGGGCTATATATGATGATGATGATGATGATGATGATGATGATGATGATGATTTAAACACACACGTCTTCCAGTCAGTCCTGCTTTAGATTCTTCAGGCTGAAGCTGGGCATATCTTAAAATAGGAGGTAGGCATGAGAACTAAGCTACCGAGTCTTTTTAGAGCATGATGCTTCGTCTGGTGCCAATAATGTGTGATTTACAATTTCTTAATTTTGGGCACAAATATGCAAGTCATAGAAAGTAAAAAAACAAAAAAAAAAAAAACAAATTTTTTTTTTTCAAATCGATGCTTTTTTGGTTAGAAATGATTGTTTGAAGTTGTTTTCTATCAGGAGCATGACAGTGAAAATCTCTTCACCTGTGCATGATTTTTTTTTTTCCGTCTGAAACCTCAACTCATCTTTAACAGGGATTAATGCTGTTTTTCCTTCAAGCCTGTAGAGGACCTCTTACATCACTTTACCAGCCTGGTTGATTACATATATGGCCATAGATTTCTGACAGAGTTACAGATTCTTCTGCCTTTCGATGCTTATCTGTTTTGTGTCATTGTTCTTCCCCTTTTCTTTCTTGTGTACGCTGTTAGATATCTGAAAAAAAACATCTTGCATCCTGGCCCTTCCTGATCCAGTTATTCAGTTGATAGTTTCATTTCCCTAATATCTGGCTTTCCTCGAGTGTGTTTTTCCTTCTTCCTCTTGGAGTACTGGAGTGTCTGGAAGAGCTAAACAGGATGGAAGATACACGCTTTGAAATAGAAGCAGGAGATGGGGAACGTCTGAAATAGCTTTGGAGAGGGTAAAGGGGATGGGGGTGGGGTGGGAGGTGGCTAATTAGAGAGAGAGAGGGAATCCATTGTTTCGAAGGTTAGCAGCTGCATCTTTTTTTTTTCTTCCTTGATTTTTCATATTTCCTTATTAGTTGCAGAACAGTGTTGCTTCCGTAATACTTACGGCGCTGAATTCTATTGTAACGTGCTCGACGGGGTTATGTTGTGACTTACTGTTTTGCTGTGTTGTTTTGTATTGAAATGTTTAGGATAAAACTGTAGTGTGATTGGTGTGCTGCACTGCATCGTCTGCAGTGTACAGCATGGCGCTGTGTTGAGGGCAGCTGGCTTAAGAGACCAGAATGTCACAGGGAAAAAGAAAATAAGTGAATGGTATGGGAATGGATGATAGGTGCGGATAAAGTGGTGGAACGCAACTGTATAGAGGTGTAGGAGATAGTCTGAGAGAGACGGGGAGAGAGAGAGAGAGAGGGGAGAGAGAGAGAGAGAGAGAGAGAGAGAGAGAGAGAGAGAGAGAGAGAGACGAGGGGTGTGAGCAATTGTATAGGGGTGTAGGAGATAGTCAGAGAGAGACGAGGGGTGGAGCAACTGTATAGAGGTATAGGACATAGTCAGAGAGAGACGAGGGGTGGACAGAGCGATATGTTGTAACCCAGCACGTGATGAGAAACCATTGAAAAGAACATGGGTTAAGAGCACTTTGGTCACAGAGTGCCTGCCGCCAAATGGGCTCCGTACAATACCCTACTTATGTACACAAGCTAAGATAACATAAGAATTTACATCACACAGAAGATGATAGATACAATACAGTCTTCAAACTCAGCTGTTCCGACACGCACTGTAATGTTCGGATCAACTGTACAGTACAGTATGTCACTGGTGCCGTCATAAATGTGCTGCACCCAACCTCGGTATACTTCAAACACAAAGCCTGCTTTGACCTCACGAAAACTTTCTATATGTTCGACATGTTTGTAAACTCTGTCGTTTTATGCACGCTTGTCTTTTAATGATTGCTGTTTTACCCCCATTTTTTTCAGCTTCTATCCTTTCTTTTTTTTTTGGGAGGGGGATGGTAGGGGGTAGGGTGGGGGATGGGAGGGGTGGGTTGGGGGGGGGATGGGGTCGGGGAGAGAGATGTGTCGTTTCTATCTTTTTGTTTTTAATCTGCATTATGAAAACAAATGACCATATTGATGTTTGTTTTTGTCTTTTGCTCTGTTATTAAGAGACATGCTTAAGGTGAAAAAAAAAAAACCTCAAAACAAGAGAGATGGGGGGCGGAATAGCTCAGTTGGTAGAGCGCCGGACTCGTAATCCAAGGGTTGCGGGTTCGATCTCCTCGCCGAGCCTTTTCGGTACAGGGGGGTTTTTCCCTCGGAGTTAACATTACTTCTGACTCCATTCCTCATTCAGTCCTTCGAATGAGACTATAAACCCGGGTTCCGTGTGTGAACGCACGCATAACATCTTGCACACACGTAAAATCCCATCACCAACTTTCGGAAGAGAAGGCCAGTTTGGCCGTTGGTATGGATGACACGTTTACACATAGCATGCACCCCCTGCGTGAGAAATGAAAAGAATGAAGGAAGTCAGGACATCGAGTGAACGATATTGAACGATATTGACTGGATGACACGGGAAACGACTGAATGAAGCGCCAGCTGGCAGCTCTTCAGTCGGCACTACCCAGGTAGGCAGCCCGTTGTGTAAACGAGCGTGGATTGTAAAGCGCTTAGAGCTTGGTCTCCAGCCGAGAATAGGCGCTATATATAGTATTCATTATTATTATTATTATTTAAGACAGACGTGTTAAAAAATACTGCTAGAGTTTGCAGGGCACAGAAAGCATGAGGACAAGAAGAGACTGAACTAGGATTTGAAAAGCACTGGAGGTAGAGCTTAGCAGAGAAGGGAAGGGAGGAGAAGGGAGGAGTGCATGGATTGTGTGAGGAGGTTTGAATCGAAATCAATCAGGGAAGGAGGAATAGGATGAGAAGGAGCGGAGAGGGAGGAGAGAGGGGGTTTAGGACGGAGAGAGAAGGGAACTAGTGAACAATAAAATCGTTAGGGGGAGTAGATAATTCTACATCTAAAATCCATCGCGGAGAAGCGTAATGGTGAAAATTAATTGAGGTGGAAGATGGAATCGTTGAACAGGAAGGCGAGAGGGCAGAAAGGACGTGTGTGCGTGCGTGCGTGCGTGTGTGTGTGTGTGTGTGTGTGTGTGTGTGTGTGTGTGTGTGTGTGTGTGTGTGTGTGTGTGTGTGTGTGTGTGTGTGTGTGTGTGTTGTGTGTGTGCGTGCGCGCGCGCGTGTGTGTGTGTGTGTGTGTGTGTGTGTGTGCATGCGTGCGAGTGCGTGCGTGCGTGCGTGCGTACGCGCGCGCGCGCGCGCGCGCGCGTGTGTGTGTGTGTGTGTGTGTGTGTGAGAGAGAGAGAGAGAGAGAGAGAGAGAGAGAGAGAGAGAGAGAGAGGAGAGAGAGAGAGAGAGAGACAGACGTGTGCTGATGGGTGGAAAATTACATCGACGAGACTCGGGGCAGCCAGCGTGATGTAATACTGATCAAAGTGCCGGCACCATGTGACAATGCCATTTTTTTTGTTTTTGCTTCCTACGTTACGGCTGCAGTGTGAGTACTGACCAAAAGATAACCAACACATTAATCAGGATTCCTGAAAACGAAATGGGTGGTGTCAAACATTCGTCAATGCCCATACTACTCCACAGTCCACTATGCCAAAGAACAGCGTTGGTCCAGGGGAACTGACTTGTAAGCTATTGCTACCTTCAAGGTAAAATACACACGAACACACACAAGGTATGTAAAGGAAAGCTTATCTAATACACAAGAAGAGACATACGAGTGTATTTTGACAAGTACATATTCTTCAGATGTTACAACTTACAGACATAAACTGCACAAAAGAATACCTCCCTGATATACGACTGCATGAGAGTTAGTTCTCTCTCTCTCTCTCTCTCTCTCTCTTCTCTCTCTCTCTCTCCTCTCTCTCTCTCTCTCTCTCTCTCTCTCTCTCTCTCTCTCTCTCTCTCTCCTCTCTCTCTCTCTCTCTCTCCTCTCTCTCTCTCTCTCTGGTGTGTGTGTGTGTGTGTGTGTGTGTGTGTGTGTGTGTGTGTGTGTGTGTGTGTGTGTGTGTGTGTGTGTGTGTGTGTGTGTGTGTGTGTGTGTGTGTGTGTGTGTGTGTGTGCGTCCGTGCGTGGATCCGTGCATGCGTGCATGCGTGTGTGTGTGTGTGTGTGTGTGTGTGTGTGTGTGTGTGTGTGTGTGTTGTGTGTGTGTGTGTGTGTATCTATCTATCGGTCAGTCGGTCGATCGATCCTTCGATCGATCTGTTTTTATCTGTCTACATCTACTAATCCTTTTTTTTCCCTTTCTTTCTGTTCAGTCATTTGTTGCCCAGTCCTTCAGTGACGAAACTCAATACTAGCAATCTCATGTTTGTCTGTTTATCTGTACGTAGGTCTATCAATAGAATCTATTCCGAT
>JADBJO010000557.1:297500-300000 GCA_016801955.1 Conus betulinus | reverse complement strand
TTGTAACGCTTTTTTTTGCCCGTTTTGCTTTCTTTCAGCTGCTATCCTTTTTTGGGGGGGTGGGTGGGATGGGGTGAAGGCTGGAGATGTATGGGGGATAGAGAATGTGAAGAAAGGTGTCTCTTCTATTTTTCAAACGTTTGTTTATCTATCATTCTTAAAAAGAATGTAACTGATGCTTGCTTTTGTTTTGTGCTCTTTTGCGAAGAGATATGCTTAGGGCGAAAAAAAATCAAAGGAAGGAGAGATTGAAGACAGAAGCGTAGAAAATCCTGCTGGAGTCAGAAGTGCATAGAAAGCGTGAGGACAGGAATAGAGTGAACTAGCATTTGAAAGAGCGTTAGAGGCAGGGCTTAGTATGGAAGGTAAGGGTAGTAGGGGGGGGGGGGTGGGGGGGGAGGAGGGGATATGGGTTCTGAGGAGATTTGAATCGAAATGAATTAGGGAAGGAGGAAGAGGAGGGAAGGGCAGGGGAGGGGGGAGAAACGGACGGGGAGAGAAGGGGAGTGAGTGAATGATAAAAATCGTTACGGGGAGTAGATAACTCTTCATCTGAAATCCATCGTGGAGAAGCGAGCTGGTGTGAAAATTGATTGAGGTGAAGGATGGAACCGTTGAACAGGGAGGCCAGAGGGCAAAAAGGACGGGGGAAAGGTGAGAGTGACAGACGTGTGCTGATAGGTGGAAAATGACATCAACGAGACTCCGGGCAGCCGGCGTGATGTAATGCTGATCAATTTCAATCTTAAAGTGCCGTGTGACAATGGCCAGTTTTTCCCCCCTTCCTAACCTATCGCTGCAGGCTGAGTATTGGCCAAATATAACCAACATTAACCAGGATGGTTGGAAACGAGATGGGTGGTGTCAAACATTTTCAAGTGCCCATACGACTTCACAGTCTACTATGTCATGATGGTTGCACCTACTTATACATAAGATTGACTTCAAAAGAACTATATAAGATTGACTTCAAAAGACCTATTTTGGTCCATGGGAAACCTGTTTGTAAGCCATAGCTGTCTTCGAGGTGAAATACTAATGAACAACAAACAGTATATAAAGTAAAGCTGACTGAACACACAAAAAGAAGCAGAGACGTGTATTTCGACAAATATGTATTCTTCAGACGTAAAAATGCATCCCCCCCACCAAAAACCACCACCAAAACAAAAAAAAAAAACAACAACAACAACAACAACAAAAAAAACATATTTCCCTGATAGCAGACAGCATGAGAATTAGTCATATTTGTCTCCAAAAGGCCAGTTGCAGCTCTCTCTCTCTCTCTCTCTCTCTCTCTCTCATCTCTCTCTGCCTCTCCCTCTCCCAACTGTCTGTCCCCTCCTCTCTCTCCCTTTGTGTGTGTCCCTCCTGTGTCTCCCTGTCGTGTGTGTGTGTGTGTGTGTGTGTGTGTGTGTGTGTGTGTGTGTGTGTGTGTGTGTGTGTGTGTGTGTGTGAGCGCGCACACGCGTTTGTGCGCGCGCTCACTCGCGTACCTATGTATGCGTGTATCTGTCTGTCTACCCATACACCTACACATCAATCTAACATCTCTCTGTCTGCCTGTCTCTCTATCTATCTGTCTGTGTGTCTAACTATTTATTTATCTATCTATCTATCTGTCTATCTATCAATTTATTTACATGTATGCTAGTCTTTCATTTCTTTCCTTCTTCTTTCTGTTCAATTCTACGTTGCCCAGTTTTACAGTGAAAAACGTACTGCCAGCAACCTCGTTTTTGTCTTTTTTTTTTTTTTTTTCTTTACATGGCTCTACAAAAGAAGATCTATTCTGATCAGAGGGCAAGACTGCAACTGCGTAGTCTGGAATTCAAGGCCAGACACGCTGCTATCACGGTGGACGCCGTTTTGAACGTCATGCATACTAATCCGTTCTCTTTTGCACAGGCACTGAATACTAGGGAGAAACCGGATCTGGAGTTGGATATGCTGGTTATTTAAAAAAAAAAGAACAAAACAGACTCACACTTCTGAAGATGAAGAAGAAGCAGATTCCATTCAGACGAAAGATATGTGCCGCAGCATATTCTAAACAATTGTACGAGAAACTGCTAGTGTGTGTGTGTGTGTGTGTGTGTGTGTGTGTGTGTGTGTGTGTGTGTGTGTGTGTGTGTGTGTGTGTATGGTTTTTTTTTTGACAAATTCCACTGTCCTCCTGTGTGTGTGTGTGTGTGTGTGTGTGTGTGTGTGTGTGTGTGTGTGTGTGTGTGTGTGTGAGAGTGAGAGAGTGTGTGTGAGAGAGAGAGATTCCCTGAGTTTTCCTACTATATTTTCCATAGTAAGTACGCGGTAACCACATAGTCGATGGTGATCTTTTTTCCTGGTTTGGGTAGAGCTTTCATGTAACTGTTTGTCCAGTTTTCTGGAATACAGCCTTTATCGAAACTATCCTGGCAGAAATGGAAGATATGGGTTCCGACTTCTTCTGAGGGCTGTTTGATATTTGGAAAACAGCAATTTTACACGCGAGCACACACAC
>JADBJO010000557.1:285000-290000 GCA_016801955.1 Conus betulinus | reverse complement strand
TGTGCATGTTTTTAATCCCGCTTTGCTCTTCCACCTTCATCCCACTTCTCCATGTCTGTCCACCCGTTTCACCTCCCCAACAATTCCATATGCGTTTACACAGTCGCAGTCTCTGCTAAATTCAAGGAACCTAGATCATCAGCGCAGGGATGAGATATTTTCTCAAAGGGTTACATCCCAATCCAAACTTGGCTCTTCCAGAGCAGAAAAAAAATCCGAAGCAGAAAGTGCGATGTATTTTCGGGGCAAGACCTCTGAAAGCATGACAGCACTATTCATGATTGTTCCTTTTTTTCTCCACCAGGACACGTAATAGGGTTCCTAGGTGCCAAGTTTTGGAGTTCTTATTTGACCGAGTTAGACGGGAAAGTGCAATGCAAAAGACTGAAAAGAAGAACCTGGACAAGCTCACGAAAGGACTTGATAAATCACATCCTCTTTCCCCTCTTCTCAAGAAAAGGTCAATGTCTCTGCCCTAACTCAGTTCCCTGTCCCACCACTGTCCCCAGTCCATTCAGTATGACCCCAGTAAACTTTGTGACCCAACATTCAAGGGAAAGAACTCTGAAATGATGACATCCCACAATCGAAATCGAAAGTTGCAGCGTGCTGCACTCTTACTTCCCAACCTCACCTCTCTCTATCCTATCTTTTGTAAGTTTCCACGCTCTGTTTCTGCCTTGCCTTACTCGTACACACACACACACACACACACACACACACACACACACACACACACACACACTCTCTCTCTCTCTTCCCTTCCTACCCTCCTCTCTCTCTCTCTCTCTCTCTCTCTCTCTCTCTCTCTATCTCTATGTCGCTGCCTTACACAAATGAAGAGCTCAGTATATACCGATCAAGTTTGATAGATTCCCAAGTCAGTTTAGACTGGCACGTCTTTTACCACGTACTCATGAACAAACTGTTACAATTTTTCTCAATTTATCCATTCAAAGCATTCAAGTTGGGATCATTTATTCTGTCATAAAGTAGTGCTCTGAATTAGTAGTTATTATGCTTGCTTGCAGTTGCTCGGATACTAAGATGACTGTAGTTAACTCGCAACCTCCTTCACGAGGGGCTATGGCCTAAAATGTGAATAAATTAACTTGATTCTTGAGTTTCGGTGAGTCTCTCTCTCCAGAGAGGACTTTGCATAGGTTACTTGGTACCTGAACGTTCCCCTATTGTCGCACGGAAACATAACTGTCTTCTGCATGAAAAAGACTGACGTTGCACATGCACTCTTTAGTAAAAGAAAGCAATACCGTAACCAGTTAAATGAAATGCGTCATCCTTTTCTCCCCATTCACCTGATTCATTCTTCCAGCCTTTGTCAGATCCTCTACGGCTCAGTCTCTACCCCTTCCCTTTTCCGGGGAGAGAGAGAGAGAGAGAATGAGAGAGAGACAGAGAGACAGAGAGAGGAAGAGAGAGAATGAGAGAGAGAGAGAGACAGAGAGAGGAGATGGGTAAGGATCTACTCTGTTTCATCTTATGAGACCTTTCTCGACACACTGGGCAGCCACTACTCTCTAGCACGACCAGTCAAAAGTCATCGTTTGATGGTCACTCAGTGTTCTGGTGACCCTGCAGATCTCACTAAGAAATCTGGTTCCAGGGCTTTTCCTGACAGCTTGTTCTCCTGGGTCCACCATAGCACCTGCATGACTAAACTGTAAAGGGGAGGGGAGGAAGCGTACATTTTCCATGGCTGCAACCATTGTTTTTTTTTTTTTTTTCAACCATAATAACAAAGGATCTTCCAAATAGATGAATTCTAAATGTTGCTAAAAGTCAGGGTTAGTTTCATCACATTGTTTGCAAAGTATATCTGGAGTGCCGTCACGTTACGGAACAGAGTGAAGATCTGTTCTGTGTATGAGCACTTTCGATTGAAGCATCAACGTATCTCCCTACCCAAGGAATTCCACCCATTTCACAGTCCCCACACTTCTTCTGCTGTACACCCCACTGCTCTCCATCCTCATCCCTTCCCTCGCTTACTGCTGCCTGATACTCCTTTTCTTTCCCTGCTGCCCATTAAAATGGAAGCGAAAATGCTCCACCCTGTAATCTCCCACATAGAGAAAAGACAGGAAACGAATGCAGAGAAAGAGGATGAGGCAGATTAGACCGAAGAAGACAAAGGCGGGGACGAGAGGGAGAAGAAGCTTAAGACTTTTGGGAAGTTTAACAGAAAATCAAACGTAACAACGATCCTCGCACTGGAGTCCAACTAACTTTGAAGTGGCGTGAACAGAAGCCGTGTCATCGCCCCCCCCCAAAAAAAAACTGAGGACATAATGGATAATCAATTCCTTGCATTATCGTAAATCAACATTGTCATTCCAAGCCACATACATACACACACATGCGCGCGCGCGCACACACACACACACACACACACACACACACACACACACACACACACACACACACACACACACACACACACACACACACACACACACACACACACAATCTCTCTCTCTGTCTCTCTCTGTCTCTCTCTCTCTCTCTCTCTCTCTCTCTCTCTCTCTCTCTCTCTCTCTCTCTCTCTCTCTCTCCCCCCACACACACACACACACATCTCTCCCTCTGTTTGTCTGTCTGTGTGTGTCTGTCTGTGTCTGTGTCTGTCTGTCTGTCTGTCTGTCTGTCTGTCTGTCTGTCTGTCTCTCTCTCTCTCTCTCTCTCTCTCTCTCTCTCTGGCCAATTTGTGACACTTCAGTCTTACCAGAATCCTCTCATGATGATATCGCCTTTCAAGAAAGATCCCCGTTAGTCATTCAAAATCCCCTTACAAATGTTTTCGTTGAACTGCCGGCAAAGCTCTTCTTTCTCTGAAATGTCCCTGGTGATTTTCACTCGCCAGGAGAAGCAATGCTTCCACAGTCTCAAGAGCCATCTTCTATCTGAAGGGATTATTCAAACTGACCATTCAATTCGGATCCACTTTGGTTTCACGTGCAGGTATTTTTGGTTGTGAAGCTCAGAATAGGAGCCCGATGTTGAAAAGAATCAAATCCGAGCTTTTGAGCTCCCACAGGTACTGGTCTGTGAGAAGTACCATGGAATGGCAGACATTCTCAGCAGTGTATTGGGAAATGTGTTTTCAGTACTTTCCACGTACAGATGTCTGTTAACAAATGAAAAAACTGGCTCTTAGTTTCATCTAACAGTTAAAGAAAAAGATATACCCGAAGACATCAAAAGGACCCAAAGAGGTACGGCCTTTAAACAGCCGAAAATCCTGTATAGAAACTGGTAGAAATAATCGAATTTCTTATTTTGTTGGTTTATTATGTCAACAATTACAAATACGGAAAGTGCTTTTATTCTGATTTTAGACACATATTGTAAAAAAAAAAAAAAAACAAATCTGCATAGATTTTGAAATACATTATTTTCTGTCCACTCTACAGGTCCAACTATATCGGTCTGGTAATGTAAGCAGGTTGTTTCCTCACACACTTTACTGACACAATGAAAAGTGTTCTGTCAGATGTCACATGTACAGTAATTCTTCACTTTCCTAAAAGCGTATGTTACTCAGTCTGTCGCTTTTGATATGAGATATCCGTCCGATGGTAACCAGTCTGTGCATACTCGTGGAATGAACGAAACTCAGATACTACTCCTGGAATGAACGAAAGAAGTACGCTCAAGGGAGGCAAGCCATTACGGGTGTAGAAAGTTTAATCAGAACTACCAAATCATGAGTGGCAAGCATTCGTGATGGTACTTAAGATATTTGAAACAGATCTTTTAAAAAAATAAAAGGAAAAAAAAAAAGTAATGAAACATTACCACTTACTTTGAAGAGAGATCCTCAAGCCACTGAGAGTGCTAGGGCCATGCGTCTATTATTCAAGTTAGTTACCTAATGCAAAGACCTCCAAAGAACTCAAAGGACAGGTGGAATTATAAATCCTGTTGGTGGTGAGCCTGGTGCCCGCACAACTGATGAGGACAGTAATTACAAGAATGCAACTACTGAAGCAGCACCAAGACCATCGTGATTACTACCACAAAAAGATAAATTTCAAAAGCTTTTAGTCTTCTATAATAATCATATTTGAAGCAGATCATAAAAGCTTAAATCAGAAGCATTCCAGATATAACAGCAATCAGTACAGTTGGCCCGAGGAAGATAATGAGCCTTTTTTTAAAAAAAAAAAACAACAAGAATGTGAGTGTGCCAAGGATATCTTCTGTTTGAAAATCTGTCCAGTGTCTTACTAAAGAATAGGTATTTGGAAACGCTTGACGATTTCAAAACCTTTGTAATGACTGGACTACGCTCTCTGCAGGCTAACATTCTGATGGGAAGTAAGCAATAGAAATGTCCTGGAGACAAATCGGTTTCAAACAGCACAGAATCTTAGTCAACAGTAGCAGACCAAAAGCAGCAACTCCACACTAAACACACTGATTCTGGAAGAAGAAGAAGACCACTTTCAGCAAATATCCAATGCGGAACGACCGTCTTTATCTCAACCTCCATTTGGATAGGTCTGCCTTAACAACGTTCACGGTCGTTTCCATCACCTCCTCCATCAGACTGAAGAATATCTGGATGAACAATGTGCGTAGGTAACAATGATAAAACTCATCTAGCCTTTTGAACATGACTGAAGCGTGATAACAATGGAAATGTCTGATTGTCTGACATAGCATAACGTTTTAAAGACCCACACATTGAATGGACATGAAAAAAAACACGTCAGAACGTTTGTCTTTCTTCCTGAAAACAACGTCATAAGGAAACCTAGGACAATATCAGAGAAGTATTCGAGAATATTGACACATTCTCTCTCTGTTTCTCTGTCTCTCTCTCTCTGTCTCTCTGTCTCTGTCTCTGTCTCTCTACACACACACACACACACACACACACACACACACACACACACACACACACACACACACACACACACACACACACACATACACACGTACTCGCTCACAGACACATACATACACATATAAACACA
>JADBJO010000557.1:260000-275000 GCA_016801955.1 Conus betulinus | reverse complement strand
TGCTTCTGGAACTGGAATGATCGATCAGGCATCGCCTCTAATTAGACACATTATTTCTAGAGATTTACATGAGGCAACCTTCACCAACCTGTGTGTGAACCTCCTCTCGTGGGGATTCGTGCTTTATTTCTCTGAGAAAAACTGAAGCTCTCAGACGATTCTTGTTGGCGAAGAAGACCCTTCTGGTTTAGAGATTAATTGAACAGGGTATAATTTTACTTTTTTACGGCAGTCCGTCGTTCGTTCTACAGGATGTCTGTTACTCAGACTCCACACATTTTAGACAGACTTAGACAGCGATCTCTTTTATTTTTGGTTATTTCCGCATCAACCTGGTTTTGATGACATTTATCAGTTTAAATTGCACCATGTAAAAGGACAGAAACAAAAAAATGTATGTGAAAACTTTCTACCCACTCTATGTTGCCTCATTTGTGACGCAGTTTCCGTGCAAAGCAGTCTGTTAGATTTATTTCAGTTTATGTCAAGTTCAAGACAGTCCGCGATGTGGGTGTATAGGTATAGCTACTGCTGAAGACTTGATGGGTGAGGGTGGTGTCATGTAAATGCTGCACCATCAGCGAATAGCAGTTAATGATATAGAGAACAGGAGATAATTAGGAGCCACGTCTCCCGTTGTCAATCATTTCAATGATTACTTCGTTGATAGGAAATGTAAACAACAAAACAATGGCGATTTGCTTTTGTTTAAACACCTTTTGACTGACTAGAAAACATGTCAGTCAAGGAAGGTTAGATGATTAAATTCAAGATTCAACGAGCAGCGTAGGGACACACACACACACACACACACACACACACACACACACACACACACACACACACACACACACACACACACACACACACGCACGCACGCACGCACACACACACACACACACACGCACGCACGCACGCACGCACGCACGCACGCACGCACGCACGCACGCACGCACGCACGCACGCACGCACGCACACGCACGCACGCACGCACGCACACACACACGCACGCACACACGCACACACACACACATACTCACACACACACACACACATACTCAACACACACACAATATCTATATATATATATATATATATATATATATATATATGCAGAGAGAGAGAGAGAGAGAGAGACAGACGAGAGAGAGAGAGAGAAGATGACATGACAAACAGAATGAGACAAGAATGAATGAATGATGAATGAATTCGTCTTCTGTTAAACGTGTCTCACCATGGAATGAGTGAACGAACGAACGAACGAAATTTTATTTTACCAGGGTAATGAGATAAGCAATACAATGCTTTTTTTCCACCCAGCCCTCTCGTAGTGTGTGTGTGTGTGTGTGTGTGTGTGTGTGTGTGTGTGTGTGTGTGTGTGTGTGTGTGTGTGTGTGTGTGTGTGTGTGTGTGTGTGTGTGTGTGTGTGTGTGGTTGAGTGAGAGAGAGAGAGAGAGAGAGAGAGAGAGAGAGAGAATTATGGCATTGTAATACAATGCCTTTTGTAGGTGGCAGGTTTCTTAGCCAAATGTGTAATTACTGCTACTACTGCTAGTACTACTGCTGGTACTGCTACTACTGCTACTGCCACTACTACTACTACTACTACTACTACTACTACTACTACTACTACTACTACTACTACTACGAATGATAATGATAATACTTCAACAAAATGATTATAACGTTAATAATACAATAACAGCAACAGCAGCAGCAGCAACAACAACAACAACATCAACAACAATAACAACAACAAACAACAACAACAAACAAGAAGAACAGAAACAACAACAACAGCAGCAGCAACAACAACAACAAATCCTGAAAGACTGTGAAGTGTGGAAACGGTAGAAAACGGACGAACGCAGTAAATAAAAACCGTGGAACAAAATCGGAGGGAGACTGAAGAGTTCAAAGACGGGGAAGACGACATCGAAAGAGAGAGAGGTGAGAGAGAGAGAGAGAGAGAGAGAGAGAGAGAGAGAGAGAGAGAGAGAGAGAGAGAGAGAGAGAGAGAGAGAGAGAGAGAGAGAGACCAGCTCGTGGAGGGATCGAGGACACGAACTTTAAAAATCCTGTTAGAAGGCATGCTAACGCGGAATGGGGACAGGAAGGGAGTTAACTGACGTGCGCAAGAACACAGCAGCACAACCCACCAAGGGTTTGGGAAGGAGCCGAGGAGGGTAGAAGGTTAAGGTTGAAGGTGAGACGTTGGACGCTTGGCAGCCATTGAAATAAACTGAAGACAGGGGATGGGTGCGAGAAACGGAAGATAGGCTGGAAGAGAGAGAGAGTTGTCTGGGTTGGAGAAACACAGAGGGAGAGGGGAGCATTCAGATGAAACACATCGCGGAGAAGCAGACTCGTGGGACATGAATTAAGGTGGAAGACGTAACCATTGAACAGAAGGTTTGGGGCTGGATTTTAAAAAAAAAAAAAGTGGGGGGTGGGGGGGGGGGGGGGGAATCTGGGAGTGATGGACTTGTCCTGATTACTGTTGGATACCTTGGGGCAGTCAGCCTGACGTAATGCTGATCAATTTCAGTGTGAAAGTGCCGTGTGACGATGGCCAGTTCGTGTCTTCGTACACTAAGACTGCAGTGAGAGTATTGACCGAAAATATCCATCATGAACTAGGATCCTTGGACAGGAGATTTAGCAGTATCAAGCAATCCTCGCTGTCCATGCAACCTGGGGGTCTGGTGTAACAGGACAACGACATCGGTCTGACTTGATAAGGTCTTAGGATCGTTAAGCTGCATCGGTCCATTTGAGAGCTATACATTTGCTGTCTTTGGCTTCAAACGGCCAACGGTAGGCTTGAGGTGTGTGTGTGTGTGTGTGTGTGGTGTGTGTGTGTGTGTGTGTGTGTGTGTGTGTGTGTGTGTGTGTTGTGTGTGTGTGTGTGTGTGTGTGTGTGTGTGTGTGTGTGTGTGTGTGTGTGTGTGTGTGTGAGAGTGTGTGTATGTGTGTGCACGTGAGTGTGTGTGTTGTGTGTGTGTGTGTGTGTGTGTGTGTGTGTGTGTGTGTGTGTGTGTGTGTGTTGTGTGTGTGTTTCTCTCGTCTCTGTTGTCAGTACAACTTTGAGTTAATCTGACAATTGGTCAGTACAACTTGAGTCAGTCAGTCTGTCAATCTCTCCCTCTCTTTCCTCTCTCTCAGTCTCTCTCTCTCTCTCTCTCTCTCTCCTCTCTCTCTCTCTCTCTCTCTCTCTCTCCTCTCTCTCTCTCTCTCTCAGTTGACAGAGGTGGCATATGGTATGATCAAAATGATGAGGAAGATGACGATGGTGATGATGATGATGGTGGTGGTGGTGGTGGTGGTGGTATTACTACTACTACTACTACTAATGATAATGAGTATGGTCTCAAAACTTAGCGGATGTGTTGTAGCGTATATGGACTAGTCCGCACGCAGTGACGCCTTCTTGAAGAAACTGAAACTGAAACTAATGGTAATGATGGTAATGAATTATATAATATAAATATAATATAATATAATATAATAATATAATAATAATATCATATCATATCATATCATATCATATCATATCATATCATATATCATATCATATCATATCATATATATATCATATATGTAACGACAACAACAGTAACAACAACAACAGTACTCATAATGATGATGATAATAATAATAATAATGATAATGATGATAATAATAATAATAATAACAATATTAACAGTCTGAAAGGCTGTTAAGTTTGGAAATGGTACAAAGGGATGAAACGTGCAAATGAAATGGTGAAACACGAAGGAAGACAGGGCTGTAGATTTTTTTCAAAATGGTATGGACAAGAGAGAAAGGGCGAGGGCCACACAGATACTGTAACCAGCGCGAGCACAAATCGAAGACGCACGCGTTAAAAATCCTATTAAAGTGAAGCAGAGATGAGCAGCAGGGACAGAATGGGGACAGAGCAAATGCGATCTGACATGCAAGAAACTAGAACAACTAATCCACAGGCCAAGGGCTAGGCGTAGAAGGTAAGGGTGTGAGGATGAGATGTCGGAGGCTCTGAGCCTTGAAACTGAATTAAGGAGAGAGTGTGGGGGCAGCATGAAGGAGGGGTAGAAAGATCGAGAGATAGAGAGGTTGAGTGAATCAGAAAACCAACAGGGAACTAGATCATTCTTCGCTGGAAAGGCGTTTTGTGAATAAATGGGCTCTTGGGAATACATTAAACGAGAGAGGAGGGGGAGGGAGGGGGGAGGAGGGAGGGGCTGGGAAGAATGGGGAGAGGTGGGAGTGATGGAGGTGTGCTGATTACTGGAAACCTACTGTAGGTGACCTTGGGTCAGCCATCATGATGTAAAGCTGATCAAGTTCAGTCTCAGATTGTCGAGTGACGAGGGCCAGTTCATGTCTCTCTGCACTAAAGCTGCAGTCAGAGCATTGATCCGAAAATACCCTGCATGATCCAGGATACCTGGAGAGGGAGATATAAAGTGTGCCAAGCATCCCTCGTTACCCATAGTAGCCAGAGGTCTGATGTAACGTGACGACGACATAGGTCTGACTTCATAGAGACTGATGACCACTTGGCTGCTGTAATCCACGGGGAAACCTTCATCTTAGCAGCTGTATTTAGCTTCAGAGAGGAGAGTCAATTGCAGATGTGCACACACACAGAGAGAGAGAGAGAGAGAGAGAGAGAGAGACAGAGACAGAGACAGAGAGAGTGTGGTGTGTGTGTGTGTGTGTGTGTGTGTGTGTGTGTGTGTGTGTGTGTGTGTGTGTGTGTGTGTGTGTGTGTGTGTGTGTTCATAAGTGTGCATGCAAGTGTGTGTGTTCATAAGTGTGCAAGTGTGTGTGTGTGTGTGTGTGTGTGTGTGTGTGTGTGTGTGTGTGTGTGTGTGTGTGTGTGTGTGTGTTTGCTTTGTGTGCTTGTTTTGTGTTCAAGTGCTTGTGTGTGTGTGTGTGTGTGTGTGCGGTGTGTGTGTGTGTGTGTGTGTGCACGTGCGTGTGCGTGCGCGTGTGTGCGTGTGTGTGTGTGTGTGTGTGTGTGGTGTGTGTGTGTGTGTGTGTGTGCGTGCATGCATGCGTGCTTGTGTTTGTGTTTGTTTGTGTGTCTGTGCTGTGCATGCATGTTTTGTGTGCATGGGTCCATGTGTATGTGTGTCTCTCTGTGTGTATGTGTGTTTGTGTGTGTCGGTATTAAATTGAAGGTGTTTCAGATTTTCAGATTTTTCTTAATGATCTAGAAAACATAGATAACATTTTTCAAAAAAGACCCCCTCAGAGAAAGCGAAGTCTTTACTTATGTCAATGTAGATGAAAGAATAATACCTTAGTTACCAGCCGCCGAGGTAAAGGCATTGATGAGACCTGAAGTCAAACGCCTTAAAGATTTTTCCTTTCTTCTTTTCTGCCCTGTTTTTTTTTTCCCCCCCCCCCATTTCTTTATTTCTTTATTTGATCTGTGTCCTGTGCCCCTTTTCTTGTTGCTTTCTTCTCTACTGTCTTCCATTTCTTTTCTGTGTTTTTCGTTTCCAAGTTTCTCTGGATATGAGGCGCCATTCCAAGGGGGACATTGCCGCATTCAAATTGTTGCTGGAGATTAACGTTGGCTGAAAAAACAACAGCGAAGCTGAAATAATCAGAAGCAACACACGGCGTTGTAGGCCTTCTGCCATAGAAAGAAAGAAGAAGAAGAAGAAGAAGAAGAAGAAGAGAAGAAGAAGAAGAAGAAGAAGAAGAAAAGGGAGAAGAAAAAAAAATCATAGTAGTAATCTTGTTGGTGTGTGGTGGTGGTGGTGGTGGTTGTAGTAGTAATAGTCGTAGTAGTAGTAGCAGCAGCAGCAGCAGCAGTAGTAGTAGTAGTAGCAGCAGCAGCAGCAGCAGCAGCAGTAGTAGTAGTAGTAGTAGTAGCAGCAGCAGCAGCAGCAGCAGCAGTAGTAGTAGTAGTAGTAGTAGTAGTAGTAGTGGTAGTAGTAGTAGTAGTAGTAGTAGTAGTAGTTAGTAGTAGTAGCAAAAGTAGAAAAACAAAAAGAGAACAATGAGGAGATAGTTACAATGTCATGACTATGGTAATGATAAGAAAAATAAGAATAACAATAACAACATCAACAAAAACAACAACAACAACGGTAAAAAAAATAATTTAAAAAGAAAAATGATGACGATAATGATAGTGATATTAAATAGAATGATGATGATGTTGATGATAATGATGATGGTGATGATAATGATGATACTAATTCTTATCATTATCAAGTATTATTATTACTATCATCATCATCATCATCATCATCATCATCATCATCATCATCATCATCATCATCATCATCACCACCCTGAAAGGCTTTGAAACTTGGAAAAAGCTATCATCATCATCATCATCATCATCATCATCATCATCATCATCATCATCATCATCACCCTGAAAGGCTGTGAAACGTGTAAAAAGCTGGACGGTGTGAGTGAAAAGATGAAAAATGACTGAAGGGAGACGACATTTTAAAAGATGCTACGAACAACGGTGAAAAGACGCGGGCCAGACAGAAATTATCACGTGAGGAAAAATCGAAGATGCAAGCCTTACAAATCCTGGAAGAATGAAACAACAATGGCGAAGAGACAGGAGGGAAATGAGCCGGAATGCAAGAACACAGACATAGACCAACCCACCAAGGAGGACAGAGCAGAGAGTAAAAGGTAAGGGTTAGAGTAAGATGTTGGATGCTCTGAAGTCTTGAAACTAAATCAAGGGGGGGGGGGGGGGGGCGATGTGGAATGGAGGATAAGATAATAAGAGAGATATGGGGGTCTGAGTGAATCAGGGAGCCAGGGGGGAGGCAGATAATTCTTCATCTGAAAGGATCGTGGGGAAACGGGGGTCCCCTGGGAATAAACTGAGATTGAAGATGGAATTGGTGAACGAGAGGCTAGGGGGCTGCACAGATTGGGAAGAGGTGGGAGCGACGGACGTCAGTGTGCGGATCACTGGAAACCTACTTCAGGGAATCTTGGGTCAGCCATCGCGATGAAATGCTGGTCAATTTCAGTCTCAAAATGTCGTGTGAAAATGGCCAGCACGTGCTTTTCTGTATTTAGGCTGCTGAGTATTAATCCCAAGATACATGAATCAGAAGAACTAAAGCAGTGTCAAGCATCCTTCATTGTCCATAATACCTACAGGTCTGATATAACATGATAATAACTTCATAGGGAGTGATGACCATTGCGCTGCTTAGTCTAAGAGAAACCTTTTACTTATAAACTGTATTTAGCTTCAAACGTCGAGCTGCAGATTTGCAGTGTGATTTGATGCAACTAAATTCTCGTGAGTGTGTGTGTTCGTGAGTACATGTGATTACCTCATAAAAATGAACTCTCTCTCTCTTCTCTCTCCATCTCCTCTCTCTCTCTCTCTCTCTCTCTCTCTCTCTCTCTCCCTCTCTCTCTCTCTCTCTCTCTCTGTCTCTCTCTCTCTGTCTCTCTGTCTGTGTGTGTGTGTGTGTGTACCGTTGGACGCATATTTCATATAATTCAAAACGTCATGCCCACTTGAATAGTTACCATATCGTCATTATTTGAGAGAAATTAAGCTGTTCATAAAGTCAGATCAACAATGTTGTAGATATGGAAGGGTTAGAAAATAATGTAAACGGAAATTTATATCAATGCTGAGTCCGATTTGTTTCACAATTTGTGTGCCAGAAAGTCAAAACGAAAGCGTACTTTTCATTTTTGTGTAAACAGACAAAGCGAAAAGGAATTTCATCTTCTATCGTTTTGGTCTTATGTGACTAAAACCATACCATCAACTTTAGTTTTGATGAAGGATCTCCCTAGAAAATTATTTTGTCTACCGGTATTTTCATTTTTTTCTGTCTGACTATCCGTTTGTCTATTAGTACGTCTGTATCTCTTGCTGTCTTTCTTTTTCTCTGTCTGTCCCCTCGAACATTCCAATCTCCAGAAAGACAAAGTTTCCAAGAGTTATAACCGAGTTACTCATGACCATTTCAGCTTTGTCTTTTATCATTCTACAAAGTTAAATCCTCCCTAGAGTGACCCCGGCCTCAGTTGATGTGACATGAATGGTCAATTGTCTTACTCCTTTCAAACAGGTGTTGTCTCTGGAGGCTCTGGCAGCATGTCCTCTCCTAACCAAGTGACCATCACCAGGGATGTTTCACGGACAGAGGTTTCACCTGCAGTTTAACTGAAAGATCTGTACGGCTGATCGGGACATTTCCCTGAAATGGCCAATGTCATACTGGACGGATTCTGCTGATCTTCGATTTGTAGTGATTTTCCACGCACACACACACACACACACACACACACACACACACACACACACACACACACACACACACACACACACACACACACACACACACATGATATCTGTGTGTGTGTGTGTGTGTGTGTGTGTGTGTGTGTGTGTGTGTGTGTGTGTGTGTGTGTGTGTGTGTGTGTGTGTGTGTGTGCGCGCGCGTGTGCGCGCGTGCATGAGCGCGTCGATGGTTGTATGTGCATGTGGGTGGTGGGTTGGGGCTCCGCGCGCGCGCGCGCGCGTGTGTGTGTGTCTCTGTGTGTGTGAGTGAGTAAGAGCGTGCGTGCGCACGCGCGCGCGTGTAGGTGTGTGTGTGTGTGTGTGTGTGTGTGTGTGTGTGTGTGTGTGTGTGTGTGTGTGTGTGTGTGTGTGTGTGCTCGTGCTCTCGCAAGACTTTTTGAATCTTATGATCATTGAAAGTTTTGATAACCTGATGTGTCAGTTTCAGGGAACAAACTGCGCTGTTTTTATCATGTCACTTCTTTGCTAAGGTGGTGTACAGCATGAGGATTGTTCCTATCTTTTATTTCTGTTCAACATCTCCAAAGTTCTAAGCTCCTCCTCCTCCTTCTTCGCGTCCTGGCCCTCTAGTTCTTAGGTCTAATCTGTCTCATCCTCTTTGCCTCCATCCTCTGCCTGCCTTTTCTCTCTTTGGGGAATTGCACGGTGCAGCTTCTTTTGTGTTTCCATCTTTATGGGGCAGGGAAAGAAAGGCAGTACTATGCAGTAGCGAGGGAAGGAGGGGGTGAGGAAGAGAGAGTGGGGAGCATACAGCAAAAGTTTGGGAATTGCGGACTATATGGAATGCAGGGGGGTATGGCGACATGTCTAGGTTTCAACAGAAATGATCTAAGTGGAGAACGGATCTTCATCCTCCTCCATTGCACTGCTAAACATTGTCAGAAAAGTAGATGCCTTTTGCAAACAATGAAACTAACTTTAGACAGGCTTGTAGCAAAATTCAGGATCAGTCCGTACGGAAGATCGTTTGTGCTAGCGGAATGAAAAACAATGGTTGTGGTTATGGGGAAGGTTTCAAGCCTACTTATGACGAAACAGGGTACACCCTTTATCCATGTCTTATTAATATGTTATTGATCTCTCCCTCTGTCTCTGTCTGTTTGTTTCTCTGTCGTTCTGTCTCTATCTGTCTGTCTGTCTGTGTCGCTCTGTCTCTCTCTGTCGGTCTGTCTGTTTCTCTCTCTGTCTCTGTCTGTCAGTCTGTCTCTGTCTGTCTCTGTCTGTGTGTCTGTCTGTCTGTCTGTCTGTCTCCCCCCCTCCGTCTCTCTCTCTCTCTCTCTCTCTCTCTCTCTTTCGTTGTCTGCGCTGCTTTAGGTTGGAAAAGAGGTGGGAGAGTAGAGGGCTTAGCTGCAAAGGATCTGACACAGGCTGGTGGAGTGGCTGGATGAGGTGGGTGAGGGAGAACAAGAGGAAACATCATTGTATTGCTTTCATTTTGCCGAGTCTTACACTGTCTTATGCAAGGACAGTATTTTACATCCACGTTTTCAGCTGCCGTTAGGGCATTGTTCAACGTCAAGTAACATATAACAATTCTCTGTCTCCGTCTCTGTCTGTCCGTCTGTCCTTCTGTCTGTCTGTCTGTCTGTTTCTCTCTCTCTCTCTCTCTCTCTCTCTCTCTCTCTCTCTCTCTCTCTCTCTCTCTCTCTCTCTCTCTCTCTCTCTCTTGAGATCTTCACTTCTTGAACACATTTTAGATGATACATATTTTGTTCAGTAATTTAATTCCATTGCTTACGACTATGGTGCTATGAATGTTCACACGCTGCTTCATAAGGGGTGGCCTTGGCCTCCTATTATATGAATAAATAATCTGAATCTGAATCTGAATCTGAATCTCTCTCTCTCTCTCTCCCTCTCTCTCTCTCTCTCTCTCTCTCTCTTCTCTCTCTCTCTCTCTCACACACACACACACACACACACACACACACACACACACACACACACACACACACACACACACACACACACACAGAGAACATTTCGGGAAAAGGTCTGTGATTTAAGATCAGTATGTTTTTACTTTTCTCCGTCATCCCCTGATGTTCTCCCTTTTCTTAAGACTCTTACAGAAAACGAGGAGATATAACTGACAGTACTCTTCCCATACAGGTCGCTAGCTTGGGACCTTGGCGTTCCAAAACTTTTATCGATTAGGTTTCGAGTGTGTTGCTGAATACGTCAGATACATGTTCATTGTTAACCATTTTTCACAACGTAAGCTCTCCTCTCAAACTTTTTTTTTTTTTTTTTTGCTGTCCCAACCTCTGAGGCAGTGCACCCACGCCGCTCATTCCGACACCCCCGTCCACAGCCACAGTCCGGTCGGCCACGCCGCGGCCCCGGCACCGGCAATCCACAGGAACAGTCAATGTCAAGTCGTCAAGAGGCAACCCACCGGAGGAGACACTGCACTGCTGCCGAGTCACTTCAGTGGTGTTCAGTGGCGCCCTGTTCTGATCTAACATACGCAGGACACCACTACTACTAAGCCCCCTACTGACGACAATGATTGCTTAGTCGCGGAGCCGGCGTGAATGAGCTCTCCCTCCGAGGGCGCCATCACGTTCGTCCAGCGACAGCCCCCATGGACTCGCCGATACCGGTGACCCCGACGGAACCAAACCAAGGCCACAGACGTGGAGAGGACATCGAAAATTGAGGTCACCTTGAAAGCAGGGCATGAAGGGCCACAGAATTTGAGACTTTTTTTTTTTATGCAGATCGATGACAATGAGGATGATTAAGATGATGCTACGGATTTCCATTTCAGTCTGAGACTACATGACAGGGCTGTACTCTACGCTTCCTTTCATAATATATCCCGGCGTCAACCAGGCCCGAGAGACACAGGCACCTGCAGTGTTGGTCAGGAAAATTGAGCAACACTCTCAGAAACGCATCCATTAAATGAATGAAACTCGACTGTGTGGTCCCAGTCTTCCCAACTGAGTCCGCAGCAAACTCAGCTCTGGGTAGGAGCCGGTCGGGCAGAAAAAACCCACATGACTTCTGATGGGATTCGAACCCACGACCTCCCAGCCAGGAGTCCGCGACGCTAACCACTTCGCCACGGCGGCTGGTTCTCCTCTCAAACTTTATTGGCAGAAAAAACCCACATGACTTCTGATTCATTATTCGAACCCACGACCTCCCAGCCATGAGTAAACAATGACATTGTCATTCGCCACGGCGGCTCTGTTCTCTGTCCTCTCAAACTTTATCTTTATCTCTCGTTGGGAGGAGGGGATCTCTCTCTATGACGCTCGAGGAATCAATGTTGAGACTGTGAGAAAGTTCGATGACAAGTGCCTTTCCCCCACGGACATAAATGCCGTTCTTCTTCAACAGTCAGCCTAGAAATGAAGTCACCACCGCACCTCCAGCACCTCAGCCCCATCTCTCTCTGTTTCTGTCCCTCTGTCTCTGTCCTGTCTTTTCTCTTCTGCCTGCACAGTGCCTGTCTGTCTGTCTGTACATGTCAGTTTCTTTCAAATACGTAATCATCATAATCTTGTTTTTGTTTGTCTGGTTCTTCCGCCAAGACTTCAGAAATGTGAACGTCTCTTATAACGCGCACACCCTTCATTAACTGGGCGCTGCCCTTTCCATGAATATTCATTGTCATTGTCATTGTACATTCGCTGTCTCTGATCAGCTGCACGGACGTTTGAAACGACTTCCCACCTCCAGAGAACTGGACATGGCATTGCATTCCAGACTACCTCCAAATCTGTAGTCATGCGCCCGCGGGTCGCTATACTCTCTCTTATCTCTCATGCACAGGTGACAGGGCAATATGAGATCGCTAGTCGTGGATTTGTCGTCACCGGAGCCACTGTAAAACACGTGGATTTGCACAGAAAGAAAAAGAAAGAAGTGAAAGATAGGCATGTATGTAAAACAGACATATCCTGATCTTGTCCCACCGCAGCTTACGTCAGAACCAGCATATTATATATGTATATATCTATATCTCCCACACACCCACACACCCACACACACTCACACAAACACAAACAGCACAGTGGGATATTGTTAGAAATATATATATATAAATAAAGAACTTTTCTAAATTGCCCATAAAATCTTTAAATTGTCAACACCCTTGGGGAGCAACATCTTTAAAATTATGGAGAAACGCTAAAAGGAAAAGGCAGTTTTAAATGTGAACAGATCTGTTCGAGCGTTTCAGCATGTCCAACTACAAGCCAACTTTCCTTCAGTATTCAGTACGGTGTCCTGTACACTAGTGAACAGATCAGCATGCACGACGTTTGAAACGACTTCCACATAGTAATACCAGAGAAATCACTTCAAAATGGCATTGCATTCCAAACAGTCACCAACAAGTCATGCGCCCGCTGGTCGCTATATATTGGAGATTAAAGACAATGCACAGGTGACAGGGCAATATGAGATCGCTAGTCGTGGATTCGTCGTCAAAAAGTACTGTAAAACGTGGATTTGCACAGAAAAAAAAAGAAGTGAAACCATAGGAGATAGCAACCCTAAATACAAAACAGATCGATCGACCGAGTACATACGTACATACAAACGTCAATCGTTGTCAGCCCACGCACCCTAATGTTCAGCACTTATTATAACCTATATAAATATATACTATTATAGATATATATATATGTGCAGGTATGTGGTGTGTGTGTGTGTGTGTGTGTGTGTGTGTATACACACACACACACACACACAAACACACACTGACACCACACACACACACAAAACACACACATATATTATATAAAACTATATATATATATATTTTATACATATATATGCCATATATAAATATATATAAATATATATAGTATATAGGATGTTTTACCATATGTGAATATATATATATAGATATGTGAATATATATACAAACATACATACGGACACAGAGAGAGAGAGAGACCATATGTGAGACGAGAGAGACCGAGACGGAGAGAGAGAGAGAGAGAGAGAGAGGAGAGAGAGAGGAGAGAGAGAGAAGGCATGCTCTCTCAGCTTACTTGCAAGAAGTTCACAGACGCTCGCGCACACACACACACACACATACCACACACCACACACACACACACATACACACACACGCGCGCGCACGCGCGCGCACGCACACAGCACGCACACACACACACACGCGCGCGCGCTTACACATATATATACATCGCGCGCGCAAGCGCACGCACGCCCCCCCCCCCCCCCCCCCCCCCCCCCCCCCCCCCCCCCCACACACACACACAATGAGGGACAGACAAAATAAAGGACAGAAAAATAAAGAGGACGAGGGCTTAAATGAGCAAGACAATCATCGTGAAAACGGTTAACGAAGGAAAACGTTTTTCACGTGATCTGAAACAATCTCAAAGCCAAATGGATGAAAGGATCCGGCGCAATGGCCCGAAAAGTATCAGGGAAGGAACGCCCTCACTAATGTGTCCTTTTTGTGGTGGTAAAATCCTGCAATATAAAAAAAGACAAACTGACGAACACAGAACCAAGTGTTAAAAAATGGGAGGCTGCTGAACCTAAAATCACAGGATTTCCGTGTTTCCCCTGCCAACCTTTATTTTGAGAATTTTTGTTTTCTGTCAAACTCCGTCTTCCTTATCTTAACATCTCTCTGTCTGTCTGTCTGTCTGTCTCTCTCGCTCACTCACTCATTGTGAGTCCATCCCCTTTTCCGTCTCTTTTTCTGTCTCCCTCATTCCATCACTATGTTTCGTCCACAGACCTACTGGCTTCCTTGACTTACGACTACTGACTGCTATTTTTCTTCCAAATCAGATACATATCCGTACCCATGTTTGGCTTGGAGACGCTGCAAGCAGTAATGAAAATGAATCATACGCTAATCACACAGTTATTGTTTTTTAAATCTCAAACATGTGGAAAAGATACAAAAAAAAAAAAAAATAATAATCAGAATCCTCATGGCTCAAATGAAAACCTGACACCATATGTGGGAACAAATCCTCTGTAATTGCATAAAAGGTTTCCAGACTCACAGAAAGAATAGCAATGAAAACAACTGACTGGATGATAAATCACGAGACTTAATGAAAGATTCAACAATGTTGAAAAAAATTATGTCAGTGCCCGCAGATAATCCGCCTCCTTGCAATCTTCCTGGGGCATTTTATGAAATGTCTCACGAAAAAACAATATCCGCCCCCCCCCCCCCCCCCTCCTCCTCCAGACTCACAGAAAGAATAGCAATGAAAGTACTGATTAGATCATAAAATCACAAGGGTACATGAAACATTCAATAAAATTGAACTAAAAAAAATGCCAGTGCCCGCAGACGATCCGTCTCCTGGCATTTTCCTGGTGCCTTTTATGAAATGTTTCATGTGAAACATTATCTGCCTCCACCCCCCCCTCCCATCCGCAATGGTTACCTACCTTTCGAGGCATGTATTTTGAGAAATATGTGTCTCTGACTACCTGATTCGCCTCCCAGAAAGTGTTTTTAGACCTCCCTTTAAGAAACCATGCTTAAAAAAGACTTTTAGAGGACGGCATGAAGAGGTTCAACTGTATTTAAATTCCCATACCGTCTGGAACATTCATCTTTTTTGATCAGCCACTGCCTCAGCATTCAATCTTTTTTTTTGATCTGGGTCCACTGCACAATGTGGGTCATCCCAATTTTTTTTTTAAAGAAG
>JADBJO010000557.1:237500-247500 GCA_016801955.1 Conus betulinus | reverse complement strand
ATTGCTTACTCCCCATCAGAATGCTAGCCGGCATAGTCCAGTCATACAAATGTATTGAAATCGTCAAGTGTTTCCCAATACCTATTCTTCAGGTAGACACTGGACAGGTTTTGAACCAGGTAATAGCCTTGGTGCACTCATGTTCTTGTTAAAAAAAAGCACTGTCACTTCTTCAGGACAGCTGGACTAATTTCCTCTTTGTCTGGACTGCTTCTGTATTTGCTCTATGTCTGGACTGCTGCTGTATTATGCTCCTATGATATTCTTCAAAAACGATTATTATAGATGGCACAAAAGCTCTTACAATTGATCGTTTTGTGGTAGAAATCACGATGGTATTGCTGCTGCTTCAATATTGGCATTCTTGTAATTACTGTCTTCATCAATTGTGCGGGTACCAGACCCACCACCAACAGGATTTAATTCTACCTGTCATTTGACTTCCTTGGAGACATTTGCATCAATTTTCTGACATGGTCAATTACACTTATGGCCCTTGCATTCTCAGAGACACGCGGATCCGCCTTGATTTTGTAGTTCTGATTAAACTGTCTATCCCACTGATGATTTGCCTCCCTTGAGCGTGCTACTTTCATTCATTCCAGGTGTATTTGAATATACACAGATTCGCTACCATCGAACGGATATATCATATCAAAAGCAACAGATTGAGTAACATCAATTTTTCAGATAGCGAAAAGTTACTGTAAATGTGCCAGCTGACAGAACAGTTTCATCGCGTCAGTGTGTGTGTGAGGAGGAAACAACATGCTTTTACTAGCAGGCCGATACGGTTGGAGCTACAGAATCTATAAAGAATATCGTATATGAAAATTTACGCAAAAAACTGAGTTGAATATTTGTTTTACAATGTGTGTGTCTGAAGTCAGAATGAAGGCACTTTCCACATTAGTAATTATTGACACACTAAATCAACAACAACAACAAAAATCAATTATTTTGGTCCCATGAGATATAAGTCATACTATCAACTCCAGTTTCTGTAACGGATTTTCGGGCAGTTAAGGACAGTACCTGTCTGGGTCACTTTGGTACCTCCGCCCACATCATTTTCTTCAACAGTCAGAGGAAACTTAGAGCCTATTTTTCATGTTTGAATATACAGCTTTACATGCATGGAAAGTACTGAAAATACATTTCCCTATACACTGTTGAGAATGTCTGCCATTTCATGGTACTTTTCACAGACCAGTAACAGTGGGAGCTCAAAAGCTCGGATTTGATTCTTTCCAACATCGGGCTCTATTCGGAGCTTCACAGCAAAATTTACCTGCGCGTGAAACCAAAGTGGATCCGAATTGAACGGTCAGTTTGAATCATCCCTTCAGATAGAAGATGGCTCTTGAGGCTGTGGAAGCATTGCTTCTCCTGGCGAAGTGAAAATCACCAGGGACATTTCAGAGAAAGAAGAGCTTTGCCGGCAGTTCAACGAAAACATTTGTAAGGGGATTTGGAATGACAAACGGGGATCTCTCTTGAAAGACCATGTCATCCTGGTAGATTGAAGTGTTACAAATTGGTCAGAAGAGCGAGCGAGCGAGCGAGAGAGAGAGAGAGAGAGAGAGAGAGAGAGAGAGAGAGAGAGAGAGAGAGAGAGAGAGATGTGTGTGTGTGTGTGTGTGTGTGTGTGTGTGTGTGTGTGTGTGTGTGTGTGTGTGTGTGTGTGCGTGCACGCGCACACGCGCTTGTGTGTGGTGTGTGTGTGTGTGTGTGTGCGCGCGTGCACGCGCGCGCGTGTGTGTTAAAGAAGTGGAAGAGAGAGAGAGAGAGAGAGAGAGAGAGAGAGAGAGAGAGAGAGAGAGAGAGAGTGAGATAGAGAAGGAGAGAGAGAGAGATTGTGTGTATGCGTGCGTGTGTGTGTGTGTGTGTGTGTGTGTGTGTGTGTGTGTGTGTGTGTGTGTGTGTGTGTGCGTGCGTGCGTGCGTGCGTGCGTGCGTGCGTGCGTGCATGCGTGCGTGCGTGCGCGCGCGCGCGTGTGTGTGTGTGTGTGTGTAGCTTGAAATGACAGTTTTGATTTACGATAATTGAAGGAATTGATAATCCAATATGTTAAACTTCCAGGAAGACCTAAGCCTCTTCTTTTTCGCGTCCTGGCCTTTCTCTTTTTCGGTCTGATCTGCCTGATCCTCTTTCTCTGCATTCGTTTTCTGTTTTTTGTCTCTACATGGGAGATTACAGGGTGGAACTTTTTCGCTTCCGTCGTAATGGCAGCAGGGAAAGAAAAGGAGTATCAGGCAGTAAGCGAGGGAAAGGATGAGGATGGAAACAGTGGGTGTACAGCAGAAGTGTGGGGATTGTGAAATGGGTGGAATTCCTGGGTTAGGGAGACACGTTGATGCTTCAATCGAAAGTGCTCATACATTGAGCAGATCTTCACTCTCTCTCTATTACGTGACAGGAACTCAAGATATACTTTGCAAACAATGTGATGAAACTAAGCCAGCTTTTAAGCATCATTTAGAATTCAACTTTGCTAAAGATCCTTTGTTATCATGGGATTAAAAACAAACAATGGTTACAGCCATGGAAAATTTACTCCCACTATCCAACCCTTTTAGAGTTTAGTCAAGCAGGTGCTATGGTGGACCCACAAGAAGAACGTGTCAGTACAAGTCAGAGTTTCCAGTGAGATCTGCAGGGCCACCAGAACATGGGGTGAGGATCAAATGATGCCTACTGACTGGTCGTTCTAGACAGAAGTGACTGCCTAGTGTGTAGGAAGTTTCCAGGTCTCATGAGATGAAAATAGATCAAATCGTAGCCCATCTCTCATCCCTTCAGTATTCGCCTCTCTCTCTCTCTCTCTCTCTCTCTCTCTCTCTCTCTCTCTCTCTCTCTCCCTCCCCCCCTCTCTCTCTCTCTCTCTCTCTCTCTCTCTCTTCATTTCGGAAAAAACGGAGAGGTAGAGACTGGGCTGCAGCGAGTCAGACAAAGGCTGGATCAGGTGAGTAGAGAGAAAAGAATGATACATTTTATTGCATGCAGGGGTACGAGTGAGGCAAGGCAGGGATGGGGAAACTTGTAAAAGATAAGGACCAAAAGGGGTGAGATTGGGAAGCAAGTGACTACATGTACATCTTTCGATTTCGATTGTGGACCGTCATCATTTCAGAGTTTCTTCCCTTGAAGGTTGGGTCACAAAGTGTACTGGCGTCATGCTGAATGGATTGGGAAGAGTGGTGAGACGGGGAATTGAGTGAGGGCAGATATTGACCTCGTGTCGAAAAGAGGGGAAAGAGGTCATGCTTTATTGAGCCACTTTGTGAGCTTTCTAAGTTTCTTCTTCTGCATTGTAGTTCACCGTCTAATGTGATATAATAAGAACTCCAAAACGTGACACATAGGAACCCTATTATGTGTCCTGGTGGGGAAAAGGGAATATTCATGAATTGTGTGCTATCATGCTTTCAGAGGTCGTGTGCCTCTAAAAAACACATCGCACTTTCTGCTTCGGATTTTTTCCCTCTGGAAGTGCCAAGTTTGGATTGGAATGTAAGCCTTTGTGGAAATATGCGATCCCTGTGCTGATGCTTTAGGTTCCTGGAATTTAGCAGAGACTGCGACTCAGTAAACAAATACGGAAATGTTGAGGGGGTAAGATGGGTGAACAGATAAGGGGGAGGTGGAATGAAAGAGCAAAAGTGGATGGGAAATATGCACACAGAAATAATTTCGGGAGGGTGCGAGCATTTGAGAAGGTTGGGGAGAGGGTTAGGAAGGCGATGGGGGTGGGGATGGGGTGTGTGAAAAGAAAGGAACGAATAAAAAAAGCAATTTTGTCTTAGGTCTGCCACTGTGTTTCCTTTCTCTTGGCCTGTAGTGTGTCCTCATTGGTTTTCACTCAGAGCACTTCTATTCTCTTTCCTTTTAACACACTGAATTCGATTCATCGCTATTTGGTGTGTTGCATTTCACACATCATTTTATGTTCGTCGTTTCATGCTGTACTAAAATGTCTTCCACTCCGATGAATTGTGATTTATGCCTGTAGTGAATTTCACCCAGCTCTTCCTGTAAACCAAAGTAGTTACGAGATGAAAATTTCTGAAAGGCCAAGAAGCGTGGGAATGGTAGAAGTGGAATGATGATGATGATGATGATGATGATGATGATGATGATGATGATGATGCCAATTAAATGGCAGAACACACTAAATACAGACAGCAGATGTGGAAGGTAAACACAACGGGTGATTAGGTGGAGAGTAAGAACAAGAGGGAGCGATCAAATCCAGCCCATGGAGGCTGTTTTCTATGGAACTGGCAAAAGACATGACAAAACGAATGAGGAATTTAAACTGGTAAGAGGGCCAGAAAGAGGATGGAGGGGTGTGGGTGTGAAGAAGAGAGGGTGGAAGGGAATTATCTTTCCTTTGGTCAACCACTGTGGTTCCCTTTTCTTCGCCCTCAATGTGTCCTCATTGATTTTCTCGCAGCACAGGTCTATTTTCTTTCCTTATAGCACTGAATTCCAGTCCTAGCTGTTTGTTGTATTGTGTTCTTTATAAAGAATTGTTTACGTAGTTTTGTGGTGCGCTGAAATATTCCACTCCAACCAATTGTGATTGAACTAAACACAGTTGAGAAAAACGATTTCATTTTGGATATTCATAACAGTACAATTCGTATTCAACATCCTCTTTAAGCATTTAGTAACTTGTAATGTCTCAGTTAACGTCTTATTTGGTGTTTTTATTTCATTCCACATTCTCATACTTCTGACTGTCGTGATAAAATGACACCCTGAATAAAAACTACCGGCTTTAGACACGCGAATACATATAAATGAATCATTTTCTGATAGATGGATAGACTAATGTTTGACTGATTTGCCATGCAAATGCCTGTCGTCCAAATGAATCGTAACAAATAGGAACCAGAATTATTTTATGATATGTTATTAGAACTTATCAAGACAGTTTTTTTCTTTAATATATCTCACACCTTTCTACCACTGCCACACATCCTCTTCTAGACTAAAGGCCAAAAAGCAGGTGAACTCAGCGAAACATTTTGGACTTTTAAACAGAAGAGAATCTCTTTATGATTCGGAACAAATTTCTAATTACTTATTCCCCTGCCAAGCAACCAGTCAATCAGGCATTCTGCCTGTCTTTCGTTCTGTCGAATCCTACCCCTCTCAAAGATCCCCTTTCAGCGTCCCTGCCCCCTCTGACTCCTTCTTCATAACATGGCTTTGATAGAACTTGTAATCGATTACTTTTGATCCAACAAGTTTTTTCCACCAACACTGCTTGCTATGAAATCTAGTTTAGCCGTGATAGTTCTCTAACTTGTCCGCTCTTTTTTTTTTCTTCACCTCCGCCGTCACAGCAACCACCCGCTTTCTCCCTTCCTCCTAGGTCCCTCCCGTTCTGATAGTGATTTCTGTGGACAAATGATATCCCTGGAATGAGTTTTAGTACGAGACGATTGTAGTCGTGCCAAAGCTAAAAAGAGCTTTGCCCTTTGCGAACTCATATATTAGGGAAAAAAAACCCTTTAGCTGAATAGTGGGTAGTGTGTGTGTGTGTGTGTGTGTGTGTGTGTGTGTGTGTGTGTGTGTGTGTGTGCGTGCGTGCGTGCGTGTGCGTGTGTGTGTGTGTGTGTGTGTGTGTGTGTGTGTGTGAGTGAGTGTGAGAGTGTGTGAGTGTGAGAGAGAGAGAGAGAGAGAGAGAGAGAGAGAGAGAGAGACGTTGACTGGGCACCTGATTTATTACTCGCAAATACTCCTCTGCTCTATTTTTTTTGGCGGTTTTTATATGGTCTTGTAGTTTCTGATGATCTTGTCTTTTATATCCATTCAGTGTTCCAGTAAATAGGTCTTTAAATTGTTAGTCTATTACTCTTTCAAGGATTTTCACAACACTCTCTCTCTCTCTTCAGTCATGTTCAGCAGATCAGATGAGGTTTGGCCTTTCTAGTGAGCCTACTGATAAAGCGGGTATTCTAAACGACATTGAAATGTTATTACAGCCGACCTGCTTAGACAGACATTCAGATTTGACGTTGGTGTGGTGCCACTCTCGTTTTGACTGGACCCTATTATACTAGGTGTAGCCCACTTCTTCCAGTGTCCATCTGTTCAGCTTGGTATCGCTGCTATTTACCTGATATCATTGAGATTCTAAGTAGGTGTTCAGGTATCGTCCAACACAGTTTTCATGAAAATATTTCGAAGTCTTTCCTATGCAATGTAGAACCATTCTATGGCGATGCTCAAGGAGCCGTGATAGTGAGATCTCAGAATCTTCAAATGGAGCATCATCAGATTTTGTTTTGTGCTGCAATTGAAAAATGTCTACACGTGACTACGGATTCTGTTTGAGGTGAATGGTTATTTTCACGTAATTCCTTGACACAGTCGGTACATCTGAGGGCGGTGGGAGCATCTCTGGTAAAGTGTAAATCATCATGGACATTTCAGAAAAAAAAGAGCTTTGCTGACATTTCAACTAAAATATTTGTACAACTTTAAACACTTCTGTCTGCTTTTCCATTCGTTTGTCAGTTTATGCGTCCGTCTGTCTTGTTGTCTCCCTTCGTCCCCGCCTGTCCTCCCCAACTTTCATATCTTCAAAAAGACAAAGTTTTCAAAAGATGTAATGGAGTCACTCTTGGCCCGTCCAGCTTTATCTGTCATCATTCCACAATGTTAAATCCTCACTGTGGCCGTCTCCTTGGGCTGCTGTAGTAACGCCTGCAGAAAGTGGATATTTCCGTAGAACTTGTCCGACCCCCAAAACAGACATGATATGTGTCTTTTCATTTTTAAAAAATTTTTCACACTAAGTATCCCGTTTCGACGCTACAAACCGCTCTGAAATGAGAAAAAGAGCTATGCCGACTGTTACAGACGATACTCCCCTTCCTCAAACTATGCTGAAATAAACACTAAGTGTCAGGTTTTCAGTTATCATCAAACACAGTTTCCATGGAAAACATTTAGAAAGCATTTCCCAATGCAGCGTAGAACCTCTTCCATTCCATTACACTTGTAAAAAAAAAAAACCAAAAAAAAAAAGATGATAGAATCTCAGAATTTACAACTGGATCATCATCGGACTTTGTTCTGCAGTAAAAAAAAAATGTCTACATTTGGCGACGGATTCAGTCTGAGGTGAATGGTCATTTCATGTCATCCCTTCGGACGCACAATGTCTGCGGAAGTCTTTGGTGCATCTCTCTCTCTGAGGAAGTGAAATTCACCAGGAGTAGTTCAGACAAAACGGGCTTTGTCGGTAGTTTTCAACTATTCAATATTCGTAAGGAAATTTGGCTGGCTGGCTGGGGAAATCTGGCTGGCTGGAATCTTTCAAGAGAAAATCCGCGAAGAGAGAGAGAGAGAGAGAGAGAGAGAGAGAGAGAGAGAGAGAGAGAGAGAGAGAGAGAGAGAGAGAGAGATCGATCGAGAGAGATCGTGTATGTATGTGTGTGTGTGTGTGTGTGTGTGTGTGTGTGTGTGTGTGTGTGTGTGTGTGTGTGTGTGTGTGTGTGTGTGTGTGTGTGTGTGTGGGTGTGTGTGGTGTGTGTGTGTGTGTGTGTGTGTGTGTGTGTGTGTGTGTGTCCCTCTTTGTCCATGCTTCAGCTGTGTTCAAATGGAACGGAGCGCAGGAAGGCTGAGCGACAAGGGTCTGACAAATGGTGGAGGAGGGAATGTGGTGGTGGGTGGGGGGGGAGAATGAAACATGTTTTATTGAGTCAATTACTGTATGGCTTGTCCTTTTTCCCAAGACCACCATGTTTTATGCAATGAATCTTTTTTAATACTCGGAACACGATCGTCTTTTCTATGCGCCGATAGCGTAGCGCTGAAAATCAAACTAACACACGATTCATTCCTCTCTGGACACACACACACACACACACACACACACACACACACACACACACACACACACACACACACCCAACACACACACAGAGAGAGAGAGAGAGAGAGAGAGAGAGAGAGAGGAGAGAGAGAGAGAGAGAGGAGAGAGAGAGAGAGAGAAGAGAAGGTAAAGGTAATGCGCTGAGCGCGCGCGCAACTCATGCATGCATGGGTGCTTTCTGTACGAGCGTGCGCCACGTGGGCATGAGACTGACAAAGAAAGAGAAGGCAGGGGAGGGGAGAATGGTGGGTGGGACGGATCTTAAAGACAGCATCGATCGAACATAACAAGCGGCACATTCAAGCTTACAATAGTGTCAGTTCTTGTGCCCATCGCCTCGATCAGGTCTACTGATGGACGGAGACAGTCACCTTGTCTTTAAAACGCACTGCATTCTGTACACACGACTTTCTGACTCTGAAATGGCAAAGTCTGGAATTGAATGTAACCTACTGGGAAAACTCATGATGCCTGTACTTATTCACCAGTTTCCTGCCAGGTTTTTGTGAATGAGCGAACGCTCACGGAAGTATTGGGGAAGCGAGAATAGGAACAGATGAGGCGAAGCTGGATATGGATTAAAGACCAAAAGAGGACGGAAGATAGATATGGTGAACTAGCTGCGCTAAAAAAAGCTGGAGTGGGGGTGGAAGATGAGGTGTATTAAGAACAGAGAGCGGGGGGGGGAATGCAACTGTCTTCTTGAACGGCTGCCGTGTTTTTTTTTTTTTCTATGTCTTTAGTGTGTCAGTGATAATATACATCTGAAATAGTCATAGCTCTGTATTCTTTTCGCGCGATTTTCTGGTCGTAGTTTGAGGTGTTATATTGTAATGTATTGCTTTATGTTATGTGGTGATGTGCTGTTCTGAAATGTATACAGCATTATGATTTATGTTTAGCACTGCGTTTGTGTGGTTGTGTTGTATTGCAATACATTGTGTTATGGGTAGCTGGCTGCGTAGACCAGTATAACCAGGTTGAAAAAGATGTCTGAAAGACATTGAGTATGGAACTAATGGAAATGAATAACATATGTTGATTAAAAAAAAAAAATGAAACACAGTGGATAGAGACTAGATATGTAGAAGGTGGATAGAGGGGGAATGATGAAGAGGCTAGGAACAACAGGGGGTATATGCTTCAGCACGTGGAGAAAAATCATCGAGGAGAACATAACTGCAGAATTCAAAGCACTATGGATCTGCCACCGCTTGGACTCTCTACACAATACTTCATGTATGCATGCAAACTAAAGCATTGAATCAATCTGCCTGTGGTGAAGAAACATTACACAAATGTTCAATATTTTGACTCAGCTATTTCCATATGAATTGTACTACTCAGGCCCAGTGTGCGTTATATAGCATCTTTTACACTCTAATTATACTAGTCAGGCCCAGTGTATGCATCATATAGCATCTTTTACACTCTAATTGTACTAGTCAGGCCCAGTGTGCGTTATATAGCATCTTTTACACTCTAATTATACTAGTCAGGCCCAGTGTGCATTATACAGCATCATTTACACATCTAATTAATACTAGTCAGGCCCAGTGTGCATTATATAGCATCTTTTACACTCTAATTGTACTAGTCAGGCCCAGTGTGCACTATATAGCATCTTTTACACTCTAATTGTACTAGTCAGGCCCAGTGTGCATTAATTGCATCTTTTACACTCTAACTGTACTAGTCAGGCCCAGTGTGCGTTATATAGCATCAATTACACTCTAACTGTACTAGTCAGGCCCAGTGTGCGTTATATAGCATCTTTTACACTCTAATATATTGCACAGATCCCCATTCTGCTTCCCATCTGAATGCCTGGCGTGACCTCATGGAACTGTGTGTCGGTCTGTTTGTCATCTGCCGGTCTGTCCTTTTCACACTCTAAGTCTATAGTCTATTAGTATATATAGCTTTTTTTTTTTTTTTTTTTTTAGTTGCGTTATATAGCATCTTTTACACTCTAACATATATTGCACAGGGGGGGGGGGGGGGGGGGGGGGGCGGGCGTGGGAGTGTTATTTCTGAGTTCTTTTTCTTACATGTTGTTTTTCAACATAATCATAACAAAATGCCGTATCCTGATCTTTGTTTTTG
>JADBJO010000557.1:227500-232500 GCA_016801955.1 Conus betulinus | reverse complement strand
TCTTCCACCAGCACTGCAGAAGCGTGAGTGAGGTTCCAACAACCAGAACTTCCATTTTCGGTTCTGTCCCCCCCCCCCCCCCCCCCGTACCTATTATTCAGTTCCTATATACAGAGGGGCGATTCGTATGCACGAAATCTAAAATGATTTCCACCATCATGTCAGACCAAAGCCTGGCATAGCATTCCAGGCTAGTAGTAGCAGTAGTCGCAGTTTTGGCCACTGATCGGAATAAATCTTGTTTGTTGAGCCATGCAGAGATGTGAACGAATACACCAATGAGATGGTGAGTAGTAGCGTCCTCACTAAACAACCTGAGCAAAGCAGAACTGAGCAGAAAGAAAGAAAGAGAAAACAAGAAATGTGCAGTCAGACAGACAGAGGGCAAGGTAGTAGATGGATAGATAGATAGATAGATAGAGATAGATAGATAGATAGATAGATAGATAGATAGATAGATAGATAGATAGATAGATACATCGATGGAGTCAGATAGATAGAGTCAGATAGATAGAGAGATAAAATAAATAGATAGAGATAGAGAGTTACACAGACAGACAGACAGACAGACAGACAGACACAGATAAAGAGATAGATAGATAGGTAGGTAGGTAGGTAGGTAGGTAGGAGAGAGAGAGAGAGAGAGAGAGAGAGAGAGAGAGAGAGAGAGAGACGAGAGAGAGAGAGAGAGAGAGAGAGAGAGAGAGTTTGATTTATAGACAGATAGATATGCAAACATATGCGCTTACAGGTAGATAGAAAGATACGCTCGTACATTCCTACGTACATACTTCAGTAGACAGAAGCATTGGGGTGTCATAGTTCTAGGACTAACGGCCTATAAACGGAAACAGTTCGGCAGTTTCTACCTGTTTTCAGGAAATCTGTTGAAAAAAAAAAAAGACAGAAGTCTAATGTCAGACATTCTCATCTTAAACAAAAGGATCTCTCTCTCTCTCTCTCTCTCTATTCTCTGAGTTTATCTCCACCCCTCACTCTCTCTCTCTCTCTCTCCAAATCTCTCTCTCTCTCTCTCTTCTCTCTCTCTCGCTGTGTCTCTTTCTGGTCTCCTCCATGTCTCCTTCTCTCCCTCCCACCCTTAATTTCGCTGTCTCTTCAAGTAAACTTCATATCCATATCCATGTTTAAGCAAAGAGACAGGGAGAGAGGGAGAGAGTGACATAATTACATACAAATCCCCCCCCCCCCCCAAAACCAACCAAGCAACAAAACAAAACATACACAACCGAACAAGCATACAAAAAACATAACGTCTGCAGCCATTAGCGATGCTGGGCTGTAAAACTGACATCATCTGTAGGAACAAAGCCCCTGGAATAACAGCCATGATTTCCTCAGAACGAAAAACAGGAAGCAATTGATTTGGTCGTAAATCACAGGCTGCCGAAATCTTTGACCACATTAAATAAAACGATGCCTCTGCTCAAAGACAACCTTCCCCTCACTCTCCTCCGGGGATGTCTTGTGAAATAACTCACTAAAAACATTCCTACCTTCTCTTACCCTCTCCAAAGACAAGAGACACTTCCTTTAAACGGCGTACATGTTTTTTTTTTTTTTGAAACATTTTGTCTATATCTCTACTAGATTCACCTCACAATAAAGATTTTTTATCTTCCTGTAAGGTAGCAAGTGTAAGAAATGCTCTCGGGCGTGGTTATGAAGAGGTCGCTCTGTATTACATTTCTTATGTTCTGGAGTATTAATCCTCTTCGATCTGTCATTGTCTCCCAAATCACCAGTGTGTCTTACATACACACGAAAAAAAAAAACCCTGCGCTTTTCTTTATTTGGAACAAAGGAAAGGGGAGAGACGAAAGAAGGACAATCGTGGAACATATGTCAAATCAATAGAGAAAAGACAACGCTTGCGATTGGATTTTAAGGATACTGACGTCACTTGTTCTGGGATCGTTCTCTGAACAACAAACAAACCAAAAAAAAAAAAAAAAACCCATCGATTTCTGTGCTTGTGCTGAAGTTGTATGTCCGATCAGAATCAACAGAAAGTAACAGAACTAAGAAAACGGGTGGGAAAGGGAATGAAAAGGAAAAGGATAACAGAGGGAAAATGAAAGATTAAAAAGGGGGGGGAAAAGAAATACAGAAAGAAACATGAAAAGAAAGGATGGAAATAACAGAAGTAAAGAAAGAAGGAAAAGAGAAAAAGAAAGAACGCACAGGGCATAACATTTCATCACAAAATCAGTACACATACTTCATCAGTTGTTCATTCAGATTATCACCTTGTCATACAGAACACAAGTAGAGAAATGGAATTTATCGAATGGTGACTTTATACTGTTTCTTATTACTTATTTTACATGACAGAAATATTAAACTGAAGGTCATCACACACACACACACACACACACACACACACACACACACACACACACACACACACACACACACACACACACGCACGCACGCACAAGGTGGAAGACAGTGATCAAAAGACATACTAAGTCTTATAGAGACAGAAGAAAAGGTACAGCAAGACAGGTAGAAAAAAAACATAACAACAGATTACAAACAGACCAACGGACATATAGACAGTTCCATGACGTCAGTCATCAGTACAATGTGAAAAAAAATACAGAAGTGTATTCCAGAATAATAAGATACACTGTCTCCCTGACAACAGTTCATGCCACAGACAAGTCAATCCATCACGTCCAGCGTCAATTTGTGCCAGAGCGACAATCTGTGACAGACCACTTCACGTACCCTGGGTCCTTTCACATCGACCAGCTCCACAAAGACAGGACATGAGGGTAGGTCTGTCTTCACAGCACTCAACGTCGTCTGGGATGCCTGCTCCATCAGACTGAAGACTCACTAGATAAACGAACAGAATCACTGGAAAGGACAAAAGTCATTCAACCTCTTGTATAGCACTGAAAAGAGAAGAGAAAAGAAAGAAGAAGAAGAAGAAGAAGAAGAAGAAGAAGAAGAAGAAGAAGAAGAAGAGAGAGAGAGAGAGAGAGAGAGAGAGAGAGAGAGAGAGAGAGAGAGAGAGAGAGAGAGAGAGAGAGAGAGAGAGAGATCTGGCTGTGTGTGACGTATCAAGAGACATTCAAGATCTGCCCTATTGGAACGTTAACACTGAACAAGCTTGACAGACAAAGAGATCAACACCATTCCCTTTCTTCCAGCATCTTAAATAAATGTCAGCGAACCGCCCAGAGAAACGTGGACAAACGAGTCACAAGACAAGGCACAACGCGTTTCGACCTCTTAGGTCTTTCTCAGGTGAAACAAAGACGAACAAAATAACGAAAATGCACTTAGCTTTGATCGCTTCAGATTGCTTCTGAGTTCAGCGCAAGGAAGAAGGCGTTCTCCCTTGAATCTGAAGCGATCAAAGCTAAGTGCATTTTTCGTTATTTTGTTCGTCTTTGTTTCACCTGAGGAAGACCTAAGAGGTCGAAACGCGTTGTGTGTGTCTTGTCTCTCTTTCTTCCTTGCGCTGAACTCAGAAGCAATCTGAAGCGATCAAAGCTAAGTGCATTTTCGTTATTTTGTTCGTCTTTTTGTTTCACCTGAGGAAGACCTAAGAGGTCGAAACGCGTTGTGCGTTGTCTTGTGACTCGTTTGTCCCCGTTTCTCTGGGCGGTTCGCTGACATTTATTTAAGATTTGTTTAGATTTCCGCCTGCAGTCGTTTCACTTTGCAACTAGATCTACTTCCAGCATCTGTTAAAAAAAAGGAATCCTGGAGAAAAAATATAATGCCCTTGCAGAATATTAACCTTTACCGGATGATGTTTTTGACTATACAGACCCGATCGTCCAAGACCCACACATTTTGTGGAAGCTTTTCCCTATTGCTTATCCCTATTCAGATCACATGGGTCTTGTAAGACCCACACCTGATACAGAGCAGTTCAGCAACGTTTTCCTCCCCCGATGGCGTGGACCATGTGCGACCCATTACAATGTGTAGGTCCTGGGGGAACCGCGACTAATTACGCTGGTAATTGTGCCCATACATGAAATTTCTATGACCAACGGCCATTAAGTTCGCTGACAAACTCCTTAGATTTCGTGAGCATGGCTCTGTCCGTTCATAAGATATGATGGTTTTTTTATTGAGTCACTGGTCATGGAAGACCCAGGAAGCACGGTAAAGATTAAGACACACACTGTCAAGAACTTTGATGACTGACTCTCTCATAAGAAAACTACGAATATCGCGGGAATTTATCAAGACCTTTATTTTTCTTAAATACATTTTACTTACGTTTTCTGCACTGTCGCACGTTTCTTTCCTCTAGACCAAAGGTCAAAAAGCCAGCGAAGTCAGCATAAGTTCTGGACGTTTTTAAAGCAAGAAAAAAAAAGCCCCCAAACTTCATAACTTGGATCGTATCTTTATGTCTCTCAGTCCAGAAAACAGTCAGCTGGTCTGTTTGTGTGGATTTCTGTCTGTGTTCCGTTTCTCTTTTTTCAACACTTTGCTTCCATCACCTCCACTCCTTGTTCATAGCGTGGCTTTAATAAAAGTTGTAATCAGTGTACTGTTGATCCACCAAGTTTGCCTCCAATACTCCATGGTAGGAAATCTGGTTCAGCGGTGTATTCTATCTTTCCTCCTTCCCGTCCTTCATGCAGCCCACCACTCCATTCTCCCACACTTCCCCCCTTCTGCCCAGGATCTCCCCTTTTTGTTGTAATTCCTGTGGACGGAATGATATCTCTGGAACCAGTTCCCCCCACGAGCCGTCTGTCGTCGTACTTTAGCTGAAGGGAGCGTTATCCATTTGGAAAACTTATATCTGCAAAAAGGAAACTTTGGCTGATAAGTGCGTGCGTGTGTGTGTGTGTGTGTGTGTGTGTGTGTGTGTGTGTGTGTGTGTGTGTGTGTGTGTGTGTGTGTGTGTGTGTGTGTGTGTGCGCGCGCGCGCGCGCGCGCGCGCGTGTGTGTGTGTGTGTGTGTGTGTGTGTGTGTGTGTGTGTGTGTGTGTGTGTGTGTGT
>JADBJO010000557.1:212500-215000 GCA_016801955.1 Conus betulinus | reverse complement strand
TAAGAAATCAACAAAAACTAGTGTACAATGTTCGAGAAATTGAAAAAGAAACAATTAAAGAAACAGTGCCCAAAGAGAGACTAGGAAATCAATAAAAAAAAAACCAATATTCAAAGACAGACTGAAAAATCAACAAAAACCAAATAGGTTGAAAACAAAATCCATGCATTAATGGATACAAAGCTACAAAACAATAGTACAAAGAGAGTTTGCGAAATGATCCAATCCATTGTTCACACAGCAGATAATCAATCAATGACATGCAGCAGTCAAAAAGAAAATGATAGATCAACGGAAATTCAGGTCACTAGGACAGAATGATCAATCAACTTGATCCCTGCACCAAGATGGACTAGAAAATCAACAGAAACCCAGTTAGCAAAAAGAGCGTAAGAAATTAAAAAAAAAGACCTATCATGCTTTTAATACAAATTGAGACTTTGATAAAATCGATGCCAAAGAAAGCTCGTAAAAATAAATCAGTATTATACAGTTTTGTGAGAGGCAATGGTGAACCGTTGAAACCGCTTGCATACTGAGAAAAAAAAGAGAGTCATCAAGAGGTAGTGATTGAAAATGAAAAGCAAATACAGCGAGCCCAAGCGCTGAAAGAGAGAATCATCAATCAGGGAAATTGAATGATCAAAGAGAGAAAAATGAGTTAGTGGACATTTCAGGGCTCGGATACAGAATGATAAATTGAGGAAATTCGGTGCAGAAAACCCAAACACAATAAACTGCCCAAACGAAGGCTTCAAAGACAGCCCGACAAATAGGAAATCAATAATTTCTTGAAGAGAAAGTGATATGGTAATGAAACGCAATGCTTTTATCGCCTCTGAGGGCACGAGCAGAGCAGAGAGAGAGAGAGAGAGAGAGAGAGAGAGAGAGAGAAGAGGAGAGAGAGAGAGAGAGACAGAGACAGACAGACAGACAGACAGACAGACAAAGAGAGAAGAAGAAGAAGAAGAAGAAGAGAAAGAAGAAGAAGAAGAAAGAAGAAGAAGAAGAAGAAAAGAAAAGTCAAGAACGCTTTATTATCTCCAAAGTGAAATTAGAAGAAGAAGAAGAAGAAGAAAAAGAAGAAGAAGACGAAGAAGAAGAAAAAAGAAGAAGAAGAAGAGAGAGAAGAGAGAGAGAGAGAGAGAAGAAGAAGAAGAAGAAGAAGAAGAAGAAGAAGAAGAAGAGAACAACAACAACAACAACAACAACAACTAGAATAAGAACAAAAAAGAAGAAACAAGAACAAGAAGAAGAGCAAGAGAGAGAGAGAGAGAGAGAGAGAGAGAGAGAGAGAGAGAGAGAGAGAGAGAGAGAGAGAGAGAGAGAGAGAAGAAGAACGTGGAAGAGGAGGGGTTTGGGGTGGGGGGTGGGGAAGGGAGCGCGGGAGGACGAGACAGGCGGACCTAAACCCACAGACAAAGGCAGAGACAGTGATTTAGAGACATCACGATACTACCAGTGACATCGACGGACATAGAGATGAAGGACAGAGAGACAATGACGAAGCTGGCGTGCCGTTTGGCCCTACCCCCATAACAGAGGCGAGAGGGGGAGGGCAGGAGGAGGCAGAACATGCGTGTTGCGTGATGACCGAGTGTGAGTGCCAGCCTTTAATAGTTCAAGGAGCGGTCCAGAGTTTGAGACACAGTTTGAGAGCATTGATATCAGCAGAAGCTGCAAACAGCAGTATGCCTTTTGGTTTTTTTGGAAACTGGTAGACTTGTTGTTGTTGTTGTTGTTGTTGTTGTTGTTATTAAGAGCATGTTATCATTATTATTATCATTGTTGTTATTATTATTGTGTTGTGTTTGTTGTTATCATTATTATCATCCTCGTTATTCTTGTTGTTGCTGTTGTTGTTGTTGTTGTTCTTGTTCTTGTTATCACCATTCATCTGTGTCATTTAGAACCGTACGAATCTTTTTTACACCACACCACACATACACACCACACACACACACAGGCACACTAATACGACCACAGCACAGCGTTCGCGTTGAACACACGCACACGACAACACACACACACACACCACGACACACACACACGATTTCGCCACACACACACGGACACACACCAAACACACCCACGAGACCCACACAACACACACACACTGACACACACCACAGCACACACCCCCATTACAGACACCACATTTTGCAATGGCATGGCAAAGACAGATTACATCGTGTTGCGTGATGACCGAGTGTGAGTGCCAGCCTGTAATAGTTCCAAGGAGCGGTCCAGGAGCACAGTTTGAGACCATTGATAAAAGCAGCCGCTGCAAACAGCAGTATGCCTTTGGTTTTTTGGAAACTGGTAGACTTGTTTTTGTTGTTGTTGTTGTTGTTGTTGTTGTTATTAATGTTATCATTATTATTATCATTGTTGTCTCTTATTGTTGTTGTTGTTGGGTTATCATTATTATCATCATCGTTATTCTGTTGTTGCTGTTTGTTGTTGTTGTTGTTCTTGTTCTTGTTATCACCATCATCTG
>JADBJO010000557.1:172500-192500 GCA_016801955.1 Conus betulinus | reverse complement strand
ACAAAGAACACGTAATCATAATGATGAAAACAGAATATGAAACATTATTGTATAACTATAATTCATGAAAAGAGATGACTGTTTCTTATGAAAACAGTTGAATATGATTCAGGAAATGTGATTTTAATAATCCGAACAATTATGGAGGGATTTCTTTGAGCGATGTTGGCGGTAAAGTACCTGATATAGTGATAAATAACAGATCGCGAGAATGGGTGGAAGAAAACAACAGCACAGATGATTATCAAGCTGGATTTAAGATAGGATTCTCAACAGTCGACCACATGTTTTCTTTACTAGCTCTCATTCACAAACAGTTTTGTTACAACCGAAAATTTCATGTTGCATTTATTGATTTCGAGAAAGCATTTGACACGATAAATGGAAACCTTCTCTGGCCAGTTCTCTTGAAAATGGGATAAAGGGTAAATTATTCCAATGTATCAAGAACATGTATAATGATGCCGAAGCTAGAGTTCGATGTGGATTCGAGAACAACAGATTATATTCCCTGCACATCAGGTTTCAGACAAGGAGATGCGTGCAGTCCTGTTCTGTTTTCTCTTTTCAGTAATAAATTAGCAGTTGAAGTAATCAGAAGTGGAAGGCATGGCACTCGATTTTCGTTAGATGCCTGTGAATTGCTTATTCTGTTGTTGGCTGACGATGTCGTTTTGATGGCTGAGACAGTTACAGGTTTGCAGACTCAATTAAATAGCTTACAGCGTGCCGCAGCATCTCTTCAGCTTAAAGTTAATATGATCAAGAGCAATATTATAGCATTTCGGAAGGGTGGTTATTTGAGTGTGAGAGAAAGATAGCTATATAATGGTGTGACTTTGCCTGCAGTAAATGTGTATAAATACTCAGGAATATTCTTCTCCACGCACTTGAGCTTTACCGCTGGAATATTCTTCTCCACGCACTTGAGCTATATCGCTGCAAGCAAAGACTTTGCAAGCAGAGCCAAATGTGTTTTCATCTGCCTTCTAAGAAGTTTGTGTATGTTAAATAATGATTCTTTTCATTTGTTCTTAATTTTTTTTTAATTTTCAGATACAGCCAATTGTGCAGTATGGCTCTGAATTGTGGGGTGTAGATAATGCCGTTATTCACTGTGAATCAGTCCATTTATTTGCTTTGAAGAAAATTTTAGGGGTGGATAGGCAAACACCGAATGACCTGATTTATGGTGAAAAGAAGCAATATCCAATATATATATATGCTGTTAAGTGTGTTCGCTGCTGGCTTAGATTGATCCAAATGGAGAATTTACAGGATTCCACCTTAAATGTATGATATGTTGTATGACCTGGATACAAGAGGTAAGAAGAACTGGGCCACTAGTTTCGCGTATACTTGTTTGAATATGGATGGTCCAATCATATCCCAAACTAGATTCAGCTTGTACAGAACTTTTTGTGGTGAAAACAGTTTAAAAAACTTTACTTGCACTTTAATATTGATAAGCATCTGATATATATTACCACTAGATTTAAGCTGGGGATTTCTGAACTGGCAGTACATCGACATCGATACAAACTGTTTATGTCTAATGACCTCATTTGTCCATTATGCACTGAGAGCCAAGAACATGAGGTGCATTTTGTTCTCTGTTGCCCTGCACTCAGACATGTACGTGAAACGTTATTAGGCACAAATGTTATAGACATCCTTCACTGTTCCAGGTGAGTCTGTTAATGTCATCGACTATATCTGAAGACGTACGTTACTTTTCTTTGTTTTTGTATAAAGGATTTAAGTTAAGAGGTGTTGTGACTGACTGAAATGTATATGATTACATTTTGTATCATCGTTGGTGCTAATCTGAATCTGCTATATATCCTCATCCAATTAAAGGTTCACACTCCCCTACATTATGGGCTGAGGCCTGACGTGAATAAAACGTCTTGAGTATCTCTGTCTGTCTGTCTGTCTGTCTGTCTGTATGTGTGTGTGTATGTGTGTGTGTGTGTGTGTGTGTGTGTGTGTGTGTGTGTGTGTGTGTGTGTGTGTGTGTGAGAGAGAGAGAGAGAGAGAGAGAGAGAGAGAGAGAGAGAGAGAGAGAGAGAGAGAGGGGGGGGGGGGGGGGGGGGGGGGGAGCAGGAGCAGAGAGAAGGATGGGATTTAGAAGCGACATATTCGTATGACAGTATTCCTGTCTCGTTATGTTCTTGTTTAAATCTTTTCTTGTGAATTGGGAAGACTGAAACAATTTGTTCTCGGAACAAATTCATTTTCCCTGTACGATCAATTCAGATACTGTTCTCATTGGACATAGGCCAATTACTATTGCATCAACAAAGTCACTATGCACTTCGAGGCATGATTACAGTAATTATTGTCTTTGTTTTTTTCCGATATTGCTAATTAGTCTTATAGTGAGCACTAAAATTACACAGTTTGGAGACCAGTTTAGAAAGAATGGCTACATTTTCCATGTGCACCCAGAGCGACAGAAACGGTCACTCCAGCTATGCTTTGGGCAGGTAAATCGGACACTGTTTCAGTCAAATCTCGCAGCTTGTCTTCACGGTCAAGAGGGACAAACAGGGCGTTGGAAAATCACAAAAGCACTTAAGATTAGTCTGCTTGAATGGTCCACGGATCAGAGATCTCGCATGTCTGAATGAAACGAAAGAAGAAAAAAGAAAAAAAAGGAAAGAAGAAAGGAAACAACAGAGTTAAGTGCGGTCTTCTTGTCTTTCTGGTCTGCGACTGTGGAAACAAGACATTCCAGATTCCTTTCTAGGCTTTTCTCTGGATTCAAAGACATATACCAGTATAATGCGTGGAGTCATTTTGCTCCGCCTCTTTCCTTTCTTTCATTTTAGTTCCTATAGCTCCTTCCCATATGTCATATTTTGGGATTTTGTCCCATTTCTAAAGACTTTTTTTCGTTTAAAGGGGTGTTTCATCCTCGTTTCAACGACTTATTATTAGAATTTTCGGCATAAGAAACAAGAAATTATTCTCGATGAACAGCAGTCAATCAACATTAGATTGAAACATTTTCAGTCCTGATTACAGTAATATCATCCTTGCTTTTTTCAGATGATATTCATCGGTTCTGTCTTAAAAGTAGTAATTTAGAAAATTTAAATAAGTGAGACCTGTGAAAAAAAGTGTGGCTACATTTTCTACCACATGTAGAGCAGTAAAGTTTCTCCGTCAATACGTCAGACAGTCAGACTGGGCGCTGTCCCAGTCCCATCTTGTGGCCTGTTTCTATTGTCTACAGTCACGAACGGTCGCCGAGGAGTCACTAAAATCAGTCTGATTGTATGCTCTACAAATCACAGACCGCCCCTGTCTGTCAGGAAACAAAAGAAAAGAAGAAAATAAACATCGAATAAACGAAGTTCTGCTCTTCTTGGACTTCATGGCATGCGAGCGTGGAGAGAATGTAGAAATCATGATTCCTTTTAAAACTTTCGTCTGGAAGCGGTCGAGGCACAGTGTGATATAGCCCGACATAATAATCATTATGCACAGTCTTCTTGTGTCTTTCTCTTGTCTCATCCCCCTGCGCCCAACCCATGTTTTCTTTCTTACTTCTTTTCTTTTTCTTATGATTCTCATCTGCTTTTTTGTGGGGGGATTGACTGCGTTATCGTAGTTAAAATAACTTTTCCGTCTCACAGCATAAGAAAATACTGACATTATTCTCTTTGAACAGCAGTCACTTACTACAGCATTACTGCGTTTTCAGCCCTTAATTATATTATTTATCATCGTTGCTTTTTTTTTTGTGATCTTTATTGCTGTTCTTGAAAAATAGTGATTATCATATTTGAAAGTCAGTTAGGTCACTACTGACAGCCTGACTACGTTTTCCACGTGCATGTACAGCGGTAGACACCGTGTCTCCATCAAGGAACAAAAACAGGGAGAGAGAGACGCTGTTCAGTCACAGCCCCCGGCTGGTCACCACGATCGTAAGGGGACTGACTGACGCCGGAGAATCACAATAGCACTTAGATCAGGCTGATTGTATGGTCCACAGATTAGAGACCACTTTTAACGGATTGGAAACGAGAAAAAAAAGAAAAGAAAGGCACGAGCAATAAAGTGGAGTTCGTTCTTCTTGTCGTCGTAGTGTATGAGTGTAGAGCACAGAGAAATCATGGTCATTGTTAGGTTTTCGTATGGAACGGAAAAGACGCTAGTGTGACGCAGTCTGACGTGGTGTTCTTTAACTCGGTTTTCTTTCTTACTTGCATTCTCACTCACCTTCTGTTTTACCTGCTGTCTTTTCTTTTTTGCTTTTCTTTCTCTTACCTTCTTTTATCAAAAATAATTGTCTTATCTTTGTAAGGGAGGAATGAATAAATAATCCCCGTTTGAGCGACTTATTCATGTTTTCTGCCTGAAAAATACGCGTTGAACAGCAGGAAATCAGTGGTACATTCATACATTTTCAGCCTTGATTATAATTATCATTCTCTGTGCTTTTTTCAGATAATACTGAGTGTTTTTATCGTGAGAACAGTAATCATAAATTTAGAATTTGAAAATATCTCTGCTGATGGACTGGATATATATTTTCTGCGTGCATGAAAGAGGAGTAGAGACTATATTACCATCAATATCTTAGACACTGTCTTCCATTCACCACCAGTGGCCTGTCACCATAATCGCAGGAATAAACAGGTTTAGGAGAATCACAATAGCACGTATTTCAACCTAACTGTATGGTCCACAGATCAGACACCGCCATTGTCAGATTGGAAATGAAAGAAGAAAAGAAAGGAAAGATCAATAAAATGAAATCCGTTCTTCCTGTCTTGGTAGTGTACGAGTGTACAGAGCAGAGAAATTGCGATTCCTTTTCAGCTTTTCGTCGGGAATGGAAGAAATGACGGTGTGACGTAGCCTAATGTGCTGTCGTTTATCTCAGTTTTCTATATTTCCTTCTCTCTCTCTCTCTCTCTCTCTCTCTCTCTCTCTCTCTCTCTCTCTCTCTCTCTCCATCTTTGTCTTCCCCAATGTCCTTCCCTTGTGTCTTTTTTCTCTTGACTTCTCTCTCTTTTTTTTTTTTTTTAAAGATTAGTTTCTTCTTTCTCGTATGGAAGGAATGAATGAATAATCCCGATTACAGTAACTTATTCAAATTTCCTGCATGAGAAATACTTACACAATTTCGTTGAACAGCAGTCAATCACTACTGCATTTGTGCAGCCTTTCAGCCTTGATTACAGTAAATATTCTCCTTGCTTTTTTCTGATGATTTTGATTGTATAGCGAAAATAGAAATGATAACATCTGGAAGTTGGACAGATCTCTGTTGACTGACTGGATATATTTACCATGGGCATGCAGAGCAGTGGAGACTGCATCTCTATCAGTGCATTAGACAGTCACATCTATCAGCCTATCGCTTCGATTGTAAGAGTACTGACAGGCGCCAGAGGATCACAATAGCAGTCTGATTGTATGGTCCACAGGGAACAGACCATCCCGGCCTGATTGGAAACGAAAGAAAAAGAAAAGAAAGAAAAGATCAATAAAATGAAGTCTAGCTAGTGTACGAACAGAAAAATCGTGATTCCCTTTCGGATTGTCATCTAGAATGGAAGAGACAATGATGTGATGTACCCTGTTGAAGTGCCGGTTAACAAGCTGTTTTCTTTGTGTCCTTCTCTCCCCCCCCCCCCCCCACCCCCCTCGCCTTACCTTTGTCCTTTCCTACTGTTTTTCTTTTTTGATGATTCTCTTTTGCTTTTTTGTGGGAGGATTAAATACGTTAACATCGTTTAAACAACTTTTTCGGTTTTCTGGCACAAGAAACGCTGATAGCATTCTCATTGAACAGTAGTAGCTAATCACTATTTCGTTTATACATTTTCAATCCTGAGCACAATAATCATTATCCTTGCTTTTTTTCTGGTGATGTTTATTGCTGTTATCTTGAACATAGTGGTAATAAAATTTGAAAGTCACTAAGGTCACTGCTGTCAGACTGGCTACGTTTTCCACGTGCATGTAGAGTGGCAGACTCTGTGTCTCCATCAATGCCTTAGACAGGCAGAGAGGACGCTGTTTCCATCACAGCCCCCGTCCGATCACCACGATCACAAGAAACTGAAGGGCGTCGCTGGGGAATCACAATAGCACTTAGATCAGTCTGATTGTATGGTCCACACATCACAGACCGCCCTTGTCTGACTGGAAACGAAGAATGAAAGAACGGAAAGATCAATAAGATGAAGTCACTCTTTTTGTCTTGGTAGTGTACGAGTTTATAGAACTGAGAAAACGTGTTTCCTTTTTAGGTTTTCGTCTAGAATGGAAGAGACGATAGTGTGACGTAGTCAGACGTGCTGTCGTTTATATCAGTCTTCTTTCTGTCTTCTTGCATTGTTTCTCTCCTTCTATCTTCTTGGTGTTCTTCCCTTGTTTCTTTTTTCCCTACTTCTTCTCTTTGTTAAGATATTACTTTCTTCTTTATTGTGCGGGAAGGCATAAATAAATCATCTTTGTTTGAGCAGCTTATCCACATTTCCTGCATAAGTTCTGACACAACTCTTATTGGAGAGCAATCAATCACTATTGCAATAGTATATTTTCAGCCTTGAAAACGGTAGTCATTCTCCTTGCTTTTTCTGATAATATTAATTGTATTGAGAAAAGAGTAGTTAGAAGATTTGGAAGTGGGAAAGATCTCTGCTGATAGCCTGAATACATTTTGCACGGGCATGCAGCGTGATAGAGTCTAACTCAGTCAATTCACCAGTCAAGCAGGGTTCTTGTTCCAATCGCATCCCCCTGTCTACCACCACGATTGTAAGCGACTTACGGGGGGGGGGGGGGGGGGGGGGGCAGAAAAAAATGATGATTCCTTCGTGGGCTTTCATCTGCAATGGAAGAAACGCCAGTGTGATGTAGCCTGGGTGGGTGTCTAGCTTAGTCTTCTATCTTTCTTACTTTCATTCTGTCCTCCCCTCTGTTTTCGCTGGTGTCCCCTTTTTTTATTCGTTTTTTTCCCCCCAAAGCATTACTTTGGTCTTTTTATATGGGAGGAATGAATACGTTTCTCTCCTTTCAGCAAGTTACTCAGACATCATGCATGAGAAAACTGACACTGTTCTCATTGACACAGCAGTTAATAACTATCACGTTAATACGTTTTCAGTCTTGATTGCAGTAACAATTCTCCTTATTTTGTCTTTTTCTAACGATTGTTTGTATTATTAGAACAGTAATGACAGAATTTGGAAGTTGAAAAGATCTCTACAGATGGACTGGATACATTTTCGATGGGCATGTAGAGCGGTGGAGGCTGCATCTCTGTAAGGGAATCAGACAGGCAGAGAGGATGCTGTTCCAGTCATAACCACCAGGCCTATCACCACGATACTAAAGGACTGACAGGCACCGGAGAATCACAATAACACTTAGATCAGTCTGATGGTATGGTCCATAGATCATGGACCACCCTTGTCTGACTGGAAACAACAGAAGAAAAAAGAGGAAAGATCAATAAAATGAAGCCCTTCTTGTCTTGTTTAGTGTACGAGTGTATAGAAAAGAGAAAGTGAAGTCGTGATTCCTTTGTAGGTTTTCGTCTGGAATGGAAGAGACGATGGTGGGACATACCCTGCCGTAGTATCGTTTTACATAGTCTCCTTTCTACCTTTCTCTTTCTCCCTCCTCCTGGTTCCTACCTTTGTTCTTTCCTTCTTCTCGAACATCACCTGGCAGGACAAGGTCCCAAACAACACTGTCTTGGAAAGAGCCGGATGCGCCAGCATGTACACGCTGCTGAAACAGAGACGTATGCGCTGGCTCGGCCATGTCGTGCGCATGGATGACGGACGGATCCCTAAAGACCTCCTCTATGGAGAACTTGTGCAGGGAAAACGTCCCACAGGCAGACCACAGCTGCGATTCAAAGACGTGTGCAAGAGGGACCTAAAAGCCTTGAACATTGACCAGAACAACTGGGAAGCAACAGCCCTCGAACGGTCAGCCTGGAGACAGACTGTGCAGAAAGGTCTCTCCCAAGTTCGAAGAGACACTCGCTCAGCAGCACGGGGAAAAGAGAATGAGAAGAAAGGCTGCAGCCCAGGCAGACAGACCAGCGTCAGACTTCACCTGTGCCCTCTGCCACAGGGACTGTCATTCCCGCGTCGGACTGGCCAGCCCCATCCGTCGCTGTACCAGAATAGACACCACTCAGATCAGTCTGATTGGACGGTCCTCAGATCACAGATCGCCCGCGTCTGACTGGAAACAAAAGAAGAAGAGAAAGCAAGATCAATACAATGAAGCCCGGTCTTCTTGTCTCCGTAGTGTACGAGTGTAGACAACAGAGAAATCGTGATTCCTGTTCGGGGTTTTCACCTGGAATGGAAGAGCCGATGGTGCGATGCAGCCTACATTGTATCGTTTTGCTCAGTCTTCTATCTCTCTTGCATTCGCTCTCCCCTTCTGCCTCCCCAGGGACCTTCCATTCATGCTTTTTTTTCTCCCCCTCACTTTGAATTACACTCTTCTTTGTTGTGTGTGGGAGGAATGCATAAATAATCCTCGTTTATGCGACTAATTTAAATTTTTCTGCATGAGAAATACTAACACTGTTCTTGTTGAACTGCATCCATCACCATTGAGTGGAGTTTACTTTAAGCCTCCATTATAGTAATCATTCTCCTTGCTTTTTCTGACAGTATGAAACTTGTAGTTGCAAAATTTGGAAGTCGGGCTGGATGCATTTTCCATGGACATGTAGTAGGATACAGACTATCTTTCTGTCAGTGCATCAGATGAGCCGAGTGGATGCTTTTTTTTTCAGTCACATCCCGTGGCATATCTATGATGGTCAAGAAGATCTAGCAGACACCAGAGAATCACAGTAGCGCTTAGATTAGTCTGATTGTCTGCTCTCATATCACAGACCGCCCTGGTCTGATTGGAATTGACAGAAAAGACGAGAAAGATCAGATCTGTCCTTTTGTATTCCTGGTCTGCGAGTGTGGAGAAAAGAGACATCTTGATTTCATCTCAGGCTTTCGTCTCAGGAATGGAAAAGACGCCATTGTGATGCAACATACCATGGAGTCGCTTTCCTCTTGTCTTCTTTGTTTTTTTTTTTTTTTCTGTTCTGTCATCGTTTCCCTCCCCTCCCATTCTTTCTTTATTTTCTATTTTCTTTCTCCATTTGCTTTCTGTCATTTATTCTTTTTTTTTCTTAGCTTTTTTTTTTTTTAGTGACATCCGTTATATGTGTGTGCTCGTTCGTTCGTGCGTGCGTGCGTGCGTGCGTGCGTGCGTGCGTGTGTGTGTGTGTGTGTGTGTGTGTGTGTGTGTGTGTGTGTGTGTGTGTGTGTGTTGTGTTGCGTGTGTATTTGGTGTGCAGGTGCGTTGTGTTAGTATGTCTGTGTGTCTGGGTGAGTGCATGTGAGTGTGTGTGTGTGTGTGTGTGTGTGTGTGTGTGTGTGTGTGTGTGTGTGTGTGTGTGTGTGCGCGCGCGAGCGTGCGTGCGTGCGGTGTGTGTGTGCGTGCGTGTGTGTGTGTGTGTGTGTGTGTGTGTGTGTGTGTGTGTGTGTGTGTGTGTGTGTGTGTGTGTGTGTGTGTGTGTGTGTGTGTGTGTGTGTGCGTGCGTGTGTGTGTGTGTAAGTGTGTGTGTGTGTGTGTGTGTGTGTGTGTGTGTGTGTGTGTGCGTGCGTGTTGTGTGTGTGTGTGTGTGTGTGTGTGTGTGTGTGTGTGTGTGTGTGTGTGTGTGTGTGTGTGTGTGCTGCTGCCTGCCTGAGCGTGTACGCGCATGTATCTTATGTATTTGTGTATCATGGCGCGCAATCGCGCATATTCTGAAACGTTCTGTGTATGACTTCCACTCTGAACGTTTCCGAAATGTCTTGACGGAACAACCAGCGTCGTCATGAACCCATCGATGAACATTACCCCTCTGTAAAACTGGCTGGAGAAGACATAGAATTGAGGTAGCCATCGTTCTCTGTAAGTTTTACTTTCGTTTGCTGCTTAAAACGTGCGATAAACTTGACATCAGATTTTTTTTTCTGAAGTCTTTCAATGGGCAGCTGCGTAATCTGGGTATCAGTGTTTGGGGAAGAAAAGAAATCTCTTCATTTTTTTTTCCATTCCCATTTTCTTTGTTTCTTTACTTATTCATGTATGTTGTTGTTTGTTCTTTGTCGTGCTATATTGTTGCTGGTGCTGTGGTCGTTGTTCTTCATGAATACCCTCGAGGTCGTAGTACAATTCCACGCGCTCTTCTACGACAGCAATCTCGGCGAATAGTTCCACGGAGCTGTGGGACTCAGACAGGGCTGTCTAGCTTCCCTCACGTTCTTCAGCATCTTTCAGGCAAGACCCATGCCTGATGTGAGAGAAGACCAGAATAGAGGGGTGAAAATGTGAGGCAGGACCATCACTAACCCACCCACGCTTTGTTGATGACTCCGATATCAGCAAGACTTGACAGCAAGGAACTGAACAACCAGTCGAACCCCCTGGACAAAAATGGCTGCAGCATGTGGCATGGGAAGTATTGCACAAAAGTCAAGACTGATAACCAAACACAAACAAAGGCTTGAAAGGAGACATCAGACAAACAGGTCAAGCAAGCAGCTTCAAGTATCTGGCAGCAGGCTTCACAAGTGAAAGGGTTTAAACCAGAGTTCCTTTCTGGAATGGCCCCAAACATTAAAGCGCCCTCGAAACTCAAGAGCATATAGACAACGACAACAATTACCGCAATTCCAAAGGAGCAATGATGCACACACAAATGACCTCAATATTTTTCTATGGGTGCGAAACTTGGACTCTAACAACAGATCTACAAAGGAGAATCCTGGCATGTCAAATAAGAAACTACCGCAAAATTGCCCACAAAGACCGACGGGGACGTGTGCGAAAGAATCGGAGTATTTTGAAGACCTGCTGACAACAGTCAAAAATAGAAAATTGGAACGGTCACGGCTCCTATCTCTCTGTCGTCCCGCCTAGCAAAAAAACAGTCTTGCAGGAACTGTACAAGGAAACAGACCAGAAGAAAAAGCAGACAGAGAAAGAGATGGGAAGGACAATATCCAGGAAGGGACAGGCCTGACCTTTGGGGATCCCGAGAGAGCAGCAGAAGACAGACAAGGATAGAGGCGGATTGTCCCTTCCAACGGTGTTGTAACAACCGTATCTTAAACAGCTGGTGATGATGATGGTGATGGTGATGGTGGTGATGATGATTATAATGATGGTGATTGCTGCTGCTGCTGCTGCTGCTGCTGCTGCTGCTGCTATGATGATGATGATGATGATGATGATGATGATGATGACAATGATGATGACGATGATGATGACGATGATGATGATGATGATGATGATGATGATGATGATGATGATGAGAACGACGACGGTTGATATATACACGACATTGTTTAAGTTTTCTTTGTTTTTTATTATGACACAACTAATAATGTTGATGACCATACTTTTGATCGCTGTTGATACTTCAACTGTTGATTGTGATACACGTTATTTAAACTTTGATGTTACTTCCTGATGTTGGGGATACTAGTTAATTTTGTCATGCTGATTTCTATATTGATTTCAATGCAAAATCTGTACTTATTTTTACCACAACATATGGAATTACTTGATGTTAGCCAGACTTAAAGACTATTTTTGATTTGAACCCAGCATATTGAATTTGTTGAGTTTAACCGAGCAAAGAGACTTACTAGGCTTTAGTCCTATATGGAGTCGTTGACCTGATTCCAGAATAGTGACTCACTTGAGTTGAACCAAGGTGATAAGCTATTTGATTCAAACGAAATGATTTAATTAATTTCAGTCCAACATTATGAGTTCATTGCGCATGCTGGATTAGATGAGTTTAATCCATTTTAATCTGTCATAGTCAGTTGATTTGACTCCAAAATAGAGAGTTGGCTGATCTGAACCCAACAAAATGATTTATCTGATTTTAATCCGACGTAGTGACTCACCTCTTCAATTAACAATAGCGAGGTCTTTACACCAACATGGTGAGTTGTTCGATTTTATCCCAACAAAGTGAGTTGCTTGATTTTAATCCAAGTTATTGAGCTGGCTGATTCTTTTTCAGCATTGTGATTTCAACAAAAACAGTGATATGTTTTATTTCAATCAAACATAGTAAATTATTTGATTTGATATCAAAATGATGATTTAGTTAACTCCAACCCTTCCCAAAATGAGTTGGCTTTTAAATCATAGCCGGGTAAACTGGGTGGTTTTTACCCATTATGGTGAAAGGAAATCGGAAATGACGCAGGAAGAACAATAAATAGCATACAAGTAGTGTGAAAGCTTGCTTTCTTGATGGATGAACAGAATAAGTACTGTAACTCCGAACAAACGTTGTTTACGGGCACATGGCGTCGTACACAGTACTCGTATGGAGTCATTGGCGTGTGATTACCTCAACATGGGAGCAAGAGTTATCCTACTTGTTGAATATTTACCAGCATGGAGTGTTTGCTGACAGGAAGCAAACCTGACCCCCTTTTGACGATCTTAACCCATCCTGGTGTGTAAGTAAAGTAATGCTGCTTATAGCCCAGCCGACCGCAGAGGGCCATATCAGGGCTGTCACCGCTTCAAAATCAACTCAGAAGTCAAAAAAACACCTTTCACACATCTCCTTAGATACACCTTCTAGAAATGGACCAGAAACTTTGTTAGAATCTTTCTTCCGTAATATCTTAGATCAGATGAAAAATGTTAATCTCTTTGAAAAAAAAAAAATGTTAGTCTCTTTCCAGGTGTGTAAATGGGTTTGAACACAACAGGCCAGGGTGTGAACGTGAGGCAGTTCATCATGGAGCACAAAGTCAATTAGCGATGCCTTAAGCTCAGTCACCTCACACCACTCTCACTCTCATCTCCTTCCTCTCAACGCTTAACACTCTATAACCGCCAGCAGCCCCTTTCTTTCTTTCTTTCTACTACGTACGCAAGCTGATACTCCTGCGGACACTGCCTGTACAGACAGGCAGGCAGCTGAGTTTTGTGTGTATGACCGTTTTTTTTTATCCCGCCAGTGGGGCAACCGTACTCCATCTTCGGGGAAGGTGCATGCTATGTGTAACGTGTCATCCATACCAACGGCCAAACTGGCCTTCTCTTCCGAAAGATGGTGATGGGATTTTACGTGTGTGCAAGATGTTGTGCGTGCGTTCACACACGGAACCTCGGTATATAGTCTCATTCGAAGGACTGTATGGGGAATGGAGTCAGAACCAATGTTAACTCCGAGGGAAAATCCCCTTTACCGAAATTCGAACCCGCAATACCAGGATCACGGCGCTCTACCAACTGAGCTATTCCGGCCTCCGCCAACCCATTTCAGTTCGAAACAAAGTGACACATATACACAAAAGAAGGCGCAGCATTACGCTTGCGTAAGGCATAATAGGAAACAGGTTAGTGAATTTTCGACAAACATGATTTTTCAGATGTTATAACCACAAGCGAATTCTCTCCCAGATGACAGTTATGATGACAATTGCATTGTACAAAAAAAAGGATCAAGGAAGGGAGGATATTCAAAACAAAAAACAAACAAAAAAACAAACAAACAAACAAAACAAAACAAACAAACAAACAAACAACAACAACAAAAAAAACCGCAGAGCGAAAGGAGGAAGCAAGAGAGAAAGGTAAAGGGAGTGAAAGGAAGGAGGATAAGAAGCGAACTGGATCTTATGTCAGAAAGGATGTGTGTGTGTGTGTGTGTGTGTGTGTGTGTGTGTGTGTGTGTGTGTGTGTGTGTGTGTGCGTGTGTGTGTGTGTATGTGTGTGTGTGCGTGCGTGGGTGCGTGCGTGTGTGTGTGTGTGTGTGTGTGTGTGTGTGTGTGTGTGTGTGTGTGTGTGTGTGTGTGTGAGTGCGTGTGTGTGTGCGTGTGCGCGCGCGCGCGCGCGCGCGCGCGCGTGTGTGTGTATATGTGTGTGTATATATGTGTGTGTGTGCGCGTGAAGGGGAAGAGGGAGGAGGTGACAGGAGAAAGCGTAAATAAACTTTGTGTATACTGTGCAACCAGACTGCATTTTAAGGTTCAAGCCATTCGCCATCTTCAGGATCAGAATAGACCTATTCCACTTTGTCTCTCTCTCTCATCATCTGCACCAAAGCATGATTTCCTGCACAAATGAATACCTGTAGTATACTGGCCATAGACCCAGTCTACATATGGCAGATATAGCCCAGCTTCGAAAATCCCAGTCACTAACGACGGCCCCAAACGTTCAAGCTCCAAGAGGGAACTGGGGTGGAGAATGAGGGGGAAGGGAGCAGGTGGGAAGGGAGTGGAGGAAACAGAAGTGTGGCTGGGGGGATTGAGCTACGATCAACAAGGTCAAGGCTGAGAGCTGTGGATTCCATTCGACACACTAGACCTACAATCTAAACACGTTATAGAGCCCAGAAAAAGGACCATCAGCGTCAAAGGCTTAGGTTTCTTCCACAAGTAAAGGTTTTGTGTGAAGGTAAGTTAGTAGTTGTGTACCAAAGCCAAAAAACAAGTATCAAACAAGAAAAACCCACATTCATAGTATAGCAACGACTTGGCAAAGACTTTCCATCCTTGTAGAGGAGGCATACAATTCTTCGTCCAGTGGAGAGGAAAACAACCCTGCTTTCTAACAGGCGCTGGAATCCATTAGACCAATACTCCCGAGTGTTGTGGATGCGTGCGTCCAGCATTGACGGTGTCCGCGACAACTCTCTCAGCGACGCACATCATCAAGGTAGGTAATTAGGCTCTCCTAGTCCTGTCAAGGGGAAGCTATTAGCGAGGAACGTACACTCACGCTACATCACCGTCTATTCTGCTTCACCCTCGCGGGAGTGGTGTCAGGACAGTGGAAGATGAGGAAAGAGAGTCGGAGCAGGGGTGGTGGTGGTGGTGGTGGTGGTGGGCAGAGGAGGTGGAGGAGAAAGAGCAATGAAGAGGATGAAAAAGAAGCATATTGAGAAGAAACAGTGAATGTATCATCGGGACTCAGAGCAGTGACACTGAAAACAAGCCAAGATACAATATATCATGTAGAACCATTAGCAGGTGCGTTACCTTGCACATTGTTTTGTGTGTTTATTTGTATTGCGGCTTTAGTGTTTCGTCTTCAACGAGGCCATGACCAGAGAGAGAGAGAGAGCCTCGAGGTGTGCATGAGTCAGGCGTTTGTTAAGTCATAAGTTTTATCGATCCACATGCCTACGCTTATCCACAAGTGCTTATCCACACACACACACACACACACACACACACACACACACACACACACACACACACACACACACACACACACACACACACACACACACACACACACACACACACACACACACACACGCACGCACGCACGCACACATTCATTTTCCCGTTTCTCTGCCTGTATCACTCCGAGTAGAGCAACAATTACAACAACAACAACAGCAACAACAACAACAACAACAACACCACCAACAACAACGTCATCAACAACTATAACAGCAACATGTTGAAGTGAAGAATGATCCACTTGTCTCCTTTTCTATTCTTCTTTTTTTAACTCTTCTTTAGCAGACGAGGAGTAATATTGCCCATGAACTGATCAGCTTACAGTTATTCTCCTGTAAAGAGAATAATCTCGAAAACTGCAAACTTGAACTTTACAAAAAAGGATCGAGAAGGGATATATATATATATATATATATATATATATATATATATATATATATATATGATGGATGGTGTTGCAAACCAACAACAATTTTTGAAAAGTGCTCAGAGTTAAAACAAACAAGATATTCAACAGGTACAACGTCAAATTATACTCATGTATGCCGAATCTCAAAAACATCATTGATTCAACCAACAAAATGAAAAGCAGTATAGAGACAAAGGAGGGTGAAGAAAGGAAATCTTGCAATTGCACCAAGAAAGAACAAACAGTGCCCTCTAAACAATAAATGCCTCCACAGCAATATTGTATATCAAGCCACTGTAAAATCAGAGAACGCTGAAGAAACATATATAGGTATCACTGAAAACCAATTAAAAAACTAGATATGCAAATCATAAATAGTCATTTAACAGAGAAAGATACAAAAATCAAACAGAATTGAGTAAATATATTTGGAAACTCAAAGATAAAAAAAATAGACTACAACATATCCTGGAAAATCTTAAAAAGAGCTGCATCATACAATAATAGTTCAAAAAGATGTAATCTATGTCTAACAGAAAAAATATATGATATTATGCAAACCACAATTAGCAACCCTAAACACCAGGATAGAAATGGTTAACAATTGCAGACACAAATGGAAGTTCATATCAGCGAACAGAAATAAAAAAAAAAAACACACATAAAAAACACTGACTGCACGTGATGGCAGACAGCGAACACCTATAAAAACACCACTGACCCCCCATATCCTGACCACTGCACAAGCAAGAAACAACGTTGTAGATTTTAATGCTTACATTTTAATCAAATTTTTAACACACACACACACACACACACACACACACACACATGATGATGAAGAATTGTTAACCTGCACTTGTTTTTCCCCCTACTTAATTGTTCAGCATTATATATATATATATATATATATATATATATATATATATATATATATATATAAATTGTTATGATATATATATATATATATATATATATATATATATATATATATATATATCCATCATAACAATTTTTTTAAACAAATATATATATATATATATCTTTTTTTTTTTTTTCAACAAAAAAGTGGGGTGTGTATGGGGGGTGGGATGGGGGGGGGGGGGGGGGTGGGGGGGGGGGGGGGGGGGGGGGGGGGGGGGGGGGGGGGGTGGAAGGGGGGGGGGGAGTGTGATCAATTGGATCAATCCAAGTTCTGTCGTAATCTTGTTTTCTCTAGCTTTTTGCTCAGCTGAAATGTTTTTCCTTTTGTGTAACACGGCCTGTGATTTTTTCGATCTCTTAACCCATGACGTAGTTTCATCTATGACGTATCAATCGGCATGGGAGGATAAATTTCGTCATTAAAGGTCCCACTGAGGAAGAGGTCGCAAAGCCTGGAAATATTTGGAAACGAAATCACAATTTACATATTTTGTTTTCGTTCAGAAAGTTTTCTCATCCCTTCCAGCGTTCGTGAGAAAAAGTACAAAATCTCAGGGAGTCATCTCTCCAGGGACTAGCTACATGACGTCAAGAGATGATGGAGAAGTACGCCAGATGGGTAGCTGACGGTAAAAAGATGATAAAATGATTCTGTTATCTGGAAAATAGAAATTATAAGAGTAACATGAATAGCAAAAGAATGTTTAACATGATGGTGTGCTGACTGTCGATCCAGTGGGAATAGGTTCTGAAATGACAACTTAAAAGAACTCATAAGAATATTGAACATCGTGAAACTAAGGAGTTTAAAATAAATGTCATTTGAAAAAAAAATTAAATCTATTATGAGGTGAAGTAATAGGCATGAAAATACCCGGGTACCCCGAGAGAAATCTGAATTGGGAAAGTCCTAAAACTAGTGGTTTTGGAGCTGAATAGGTTCTGCTATAATTAGATCACTTAATGAAGCTTTTAGAGGTGATGAACTCTCCGTAACTGAGAGAGAATGTTTAATAATATGTATCTCTAAATCATATAAACCAAGAGAATTCTCAACCAATTCGAGGCCGACTTCTCTTTCCAATGTTAAATTTGAAATAGGATCTTCCGGTTCTGCGAACAGAGTTGAGAAATGTTACTAAAATTAATGCAGGAAGACTAGACACTTTCATGCTAATAATTCAGTTGATGAGAATATAACACTTACGTGCTATTGAATGTATTGCGTAGATTCAAAACAGCTACCACATATACTTCTGTGTTCAGATTGAGAAAAAAAGTATTTGATTCTGTTGACTGACATTTTATGTTATATGCCTTAAAAGCTTATGGATTTTGTAATGATCGATGTCGATGGACTGAAACCTTTTATAGAAATACTAAGTCTACAGTTTTTGCCAATGGTCATTGTACAGGATGGTGTGATATTGGTCGTGGCTGCAGGTAGAGAGGTGGGATGGGGAGGAGGGGATCCTGCATCACCATACCTTTTCATTCTATACGAAAGAGATACTGGCTATGATGATAAGTGAGGATAAGGATATGACAGGAATCTATGTTAGTGATGTTGAACACAGTATTTTTTTTAACGAGCACACGATACTCAATTGATGAATGACGGAGATCGCGTTTTCCGTTGCAAAAACCAATTCAACAGCTGAGTAAACTTGCAAACGACTCTGCGTTGCTTTTGAATACAAAACATAAATCTAGTCGCAAAGTGAGACGACTGCAGGCGGAAATCTAAACAGATCTGAAATAAATGTTAGCGAAACGCCAAGAGAAACGTGGACAAACGAGTCACAAGACAAAACACGACGCGTTTCGACCTCTTAGGTAATTCTTCAGGCAAGTCTTCCGGCAAGAATTCAACAACGCCTACCTTGCGCTGAAGAGATCAAGCTAAGTGACAAACTCGTTTCATTTTCATTGTCTATTTGTTTGTATCTTGCCTGAAAAAGTTCTAACAGGTCGAAACGCGCGTCGTGTTTTGTCTTGTGACTCGTTTGTCCACATTCGTTTGGCCGTTCGCTAACATTTATTTAAGATTTACAAAACATAAGAAGGCTGGTTTCAAAGGTAATATATGTGCCACAGCTGACCTTTTAATTACATGCAATCCAACATAATTCAAGATAGTGAGTGTCTGGTTTACCCAAAGCTTATGCAAACGTGAATCTAAAAACAATGCTGAAAATTGGGTGAAGTTCACGTTTTATGTATATTTCTGGTCCAAAAAAGTGCATCGCACCAGTTTGGAGAGTTGCTGTATTAAAATTTCTTTAATTTTGTCTGAATTAGTACGTCTGTAGATGTTGCTTCCTAATCTTTCATGTGATTTTGTTGATAAATTTAAGTCATTTCGTTATCGATTTGTGTGGCATAGAAAACACGAGGGATCAGCAGAGAGACTGACGTTAAGAGTGTAAAGGGTATAGGGCTTAGTATACCAAATATAAAACGGCATATTTCAGCTTTGAAAGTCTCCTGAAAACAAGAAAAAAAAAAACATCATGAATGCATTCTTGAATAATTTGAAATGTTACGGTCCATGTTTGGGAAACGATTTTTTTTAAAGCAGTGGTTTGTTTTAGATCCGTACTTTAAAAACCTTTCAACACATCTCTGATAAAACGGAATCTAAAACGACTTCTGAAATACTCGCTTAACCTTACTCTTTTCTGCACATCTTCGAAGAACACTGCGTAATTTCTGTTTGGACCGTACATGCTAGCAGTCTTTGCATCCCATCACATTCAAAACAAACAGATGTAATTTCCTTTCCTATATATGATTTTCTTCTTTTTTTTTTCAATCAAATACTATCATTTAACAAAACGTTATTTCTCATGATCTACAGTTGTTACTGGACCTTTGTTTCTTTGTCTTTGCACCACAGGAACTGGTTAGTATGTGCGGGTTCTTTGTTTCTTGCTTGTTTGTTTGTTTGTCTGTCTGTGTCTGTCTGTTCCTTTGTTTGTTTGGTTGTTTAATTACTTGTTTGTTTGATGGTATCCTTGTTTTTATTTTAATGGAGTCTGCTTGTTTTTTGTAGCCTGCTTGTCAGGAGCAAAGAAGAGAGAGAGAGAGGAGAGAGAGAGAGAGAGAGAGAGAGAGAGAGAGAGAGAGAGAGAGAGAGAGAGAGAGAGAGAGAGAGAGAGAGAGAACTTTGAGAGAAGGAAACAAAGGGTGGAGTTAAAACAATGGTTACGTAGAAGAACAGGGCGAGAAAAAAAAAAAAAAGATGAATTCCAAAGTAACGTGTCACAACTTTGTCAGCTCTTTATGTCAAGTCTGAAATCTTATTTAAAAACAAACAAACAAACATGCAAACAATCGTAAAGATAAACAAAGAAAGGAACAAACGTAAAAACAAAAGCAAACAA
>JADBJO010000557.1:162500-165000 GCA_016801955.1 Conus betulinus | reverse complement strand
GAACTGAATAAACCATCTTCCTTTGAACAACTTACTCCATTTTTTTTTCTGCATGAGGAATGCTGACCCTATTCTCGTTGCACAGCAGTCAGTCACTATTTCATAAATACGATTTCAGGGCAGTAGTCACGATCCTAGCTTTTTTCCCTGATGATATTGAGTGTTACTATTGTAAAATAGTTATAATTAAATTTTGAGGTCAGTCAGATATGTACAGAGTGACTGGCTAGATTTTCTACTGTATGTAGAACGGTAGAGACTGTCTCTTCATCAGTGCATGAGACAGACAATGACGGTGCTGTTCCCACCACTTTCCGTGGCCTATCTTCACTATGAAGAGAGACTGGCAGGTGCCAGAGTACTACAACAGCACTAAGGTTAGTCTGACTGTATACTGCACAGATCTGCCTGGTCTGACTGAAAGCGAAAGTGAGAGGAAGAGAGAGAGAGAGAGAGAGAGAGAGAGAGAGAGAGAGAGAGAGAGAGAGAGAGAGAGAGAGAGAGAGAGAGAGAGAGAGAGAATGAAGCCGGTTCGTATTGTCTTCGTGGTGAGCGAGTGTGAAGAACATAGAAATTGTCATTCCTTTCAGGTTTTCGTCTGGAATCAAAGAGTCGCCAGTGTGATGCAGCCTGCCGTAGTGCCATTACGCTCGGTCTTCTCTCGTTCATTCTTTACTAACACCCCCCCCCACCCCCCCCCCACCCCCCCCCCCCCCCCTGCCAAACCCCCCGCTCGTCATTCTCCATTTCTTTTGTCTTTCTTTCTTTCTCTTTTCCCTGTCTTTCTTTTACTTCTGCCTTTCTTTCTTCGACTTCTTTTTTTATGAAAGGAGATACTTTGTACATGATATCTAGATAACTCGTTTACAATCAAGTTTAGTTTGACAGGAAATGCGCGCGCGCGCGCGTGTGTGTGTGTGTGTGTGTGTGTGTGTGTGTGTGTGTGTGTGTGTGTGTGTGTGTGTGTGTGTGTGTGTGTGTGTGTGTGTGTGTGTGTGTGTGTGTGTGTGTGTGTGTGTGTGTGTGTGTGTGTGTCTGTGCGTGCTTGCTCTGACACAGGCACTCGAATACGCCTCGAGCAGAATCAATTTTGTGCATATTAAGGATACTCTCTCTCTCTCTCTCTCTCTCTCTCTCTCTCTCTCTCTCTCTCTCTCTCTCTCTGAGTGTATGTGCACATAAATGTTATACATTTGTGTGCACGTATGCCATCGTGTGCAAGCGCATACTCTGTATATGATCTCCACACTGTAGTTTCTCCAACATCTGCATGTCTGGGATTGGCATCGAGGGGATGTGTCAGGCTCACATCGAAGGAACACCACGCAGCGACATCAGGCCATTGAGAAAAACATTGGCCCTCTCTTAAAAAAAAAAAAAGAAACTGGGGGGACGAAATGGAAGCCAGTGACCCACCTTTCCCCATGAGTGTTACGTTGACGTTGAACTGCATTTGTCTTCTGATAATTTAATCACACGTTACGTCTTGACACAATGTTTTTCTCATGCTTTTCTGTGGGTTGTTTTTGTTTTTTCTGTAATCTAGATATCTGTATCTGGAAAAGAAGTAATTGCAACAGTGTCTTGAGTCCTGTTTATCTAATCGTTTTATTCGTTTTGTTTATTTACTTATTAATTTATTATTTTAACTAATCGTTTATTTATGTGTCTTGTAACTGTTGCTAGTAATGCTACTGTTGCTAGTAATGCTGCTATTTTTCATAATCATCTCTCCTGTCCCCCCTCCAACAAGTCCTGGACCCATTTCTATGTCGATAATTCTCGGCTGGCTTCCAAATCCTAGTGATTCTGGGGCTGCAGATTTGAATGCCTGCATGCTGGAACAAGGCTTTCCCCTAAGGATTAACTTTGATTGTGACTCCATTTCTCAAAAAGTCATTCACATGAAACATAAACCAAGAACCCATGTAGGCACGCACTCACATGTTGCACACACATAAACTCCCGCAACCAGAATTCTCAAGAGGTCACTTTAGCTGTCAGCTTGAATGACATGTATACACACATACCATGCATGTTCCGTAAAAAAAAAAGAAAAGTAAAAAAGAAAAGTAGACTTGGTGAAATGGAGATTGAATGCACCAGCATGTAGCCAAACAAACGGCGCTTTGTAGGTCAGCAGCTAGTTGTTGTAAAATTAAACTTGTATTGTGGAGGAAAGGCGCCATATATATACTCTTGATAATAATCTTCTTTGCTTTGCCTTTCTCCTTAACCCCCCCCTCCTTCTATAAGTTCTGTGAGTGTGTAATTAGCGGTGCTGACATTGCTTATGTTGAGTATAATATGTATTGTGTTGATAAGGACACTTCATGTGTCTATTGTTTTACAACTTATCTTTTCAGGATAAAACATTTTGTTGATGTTCATATTCTGTTGATCGCTATTTTGTCTATGTTGAATCCGATTCTATTCATATTGACTATCATTCCACGTGTGGTAATTAGGATTTAATCCATCCTGACTCAGACACCACTTA
>JADBJO010000557.1:150000-152500 GCA_016801955.1 Conus betulinus | reverse complement strand
GTCCACATTATGCAGAGCGGCAGAGACAACCTCTTCATCGATGCACTAGACAGGCAGAGGGGATACTGTTCCAATCACGTTCCGTGGTCTATCTCCACGCTGGAGGTGGTCTGACGGGTGCCAGTGCACTACAATAGCACCAGGATTACTCTGATTACATCCTCCACAGTTCTGGTCTGGTTTGACTGAAAATGAGAGAGAGAGAGAGAGAGAGAGAGAGAGAGAGAGAGAGAGAGAGAGAGAGAGAGATGAACATGATGACGCCCATTGTTCTTTTCTTCCTGGTGTGCTAGTGTGGAGAACACAGAAAGTATGATTCATTTCAAGGCTTTCGTCTGATGTCGAAGTCGTCAGTGTGATGTAGTCTGCCGTGATGTCATTATGTTCTGTCTTTTTCGTTCTTTCCTACCACCCCACCTTCTGTCTTACGTACTTTCTTCTTTCTCTTTTTAATTTCTTTCTTTTTTTCTTCTGTCTTTCTTTCTTCGATTTTTTTTTTAAATTGAAAAGAGAGCCTTTTTACGAATGACTTTCGAAATAACACGTTAATAATCATATTTATGTTACAGGAATGAGCAAGTGTGTGTGTGTGTGTGTGTGTGTGTGTGTGTGTGTGTGTGTGTGTGTGTGTGTGTGTGTGTGTGTGTGTGTGTGCGTGCGTGACCCCTCCCTCCTCCGCCCCCTCTCTGTCTCCCTCTCTCTCTGTGTGACTGAGTGTGCATTTGTGAGTGTGTGAGTGTGTTATGCATTGTGTGTACGTATGCCAGCGTGTGCACGCACGTATTCTGCATATTCTGTGTGTGACCTCCACACGGATCGTTTTCTGAACATCTAAATGTACGAGTTTGCATCGAGATGATGTCTCAGGTTCACATCGAGGGAAGAACAAGCGGCGATATGAAACCATTCATAAACATTGCCCCTCTATAAAACTGGCTGGGGTAGATATGGAACCGAATGACCCACCTTTCCCTATGAATTTTATGTTTATGTCGGACATTATTTACCTTTTGACGATTTAGTCGTGTTACATAATAACACAAAGATCTTTGATGCTTTTCAATAGGCTCTTTACGTAATCTAGCTACATACATTTGGAAAGGAAATAATCACGCCAGATTTTGAGTCCCATTTTCACTTATTTATTTATTTATTTATTTTATTTTCTTGTTTATCCATCTATTTACTTATTTATCATTTTTAATTTCATTTTGCTGTTTGTTCTGTGTCTTGTACCGGTTGCTGGTACTGTTACAGTTTTCCATCCTCACCTTCTTCCCATCCCCCAACCCCCAACCCTCCCCCCCCCCCCCCCCCCCCTGTCCCCCCTCCCCCAAAATCCCTCCCGTCTACTCAAGTCCTGGGTCCATCTTGGTGCCAATATAGCACAGTTGGACCTTAGATCCCGGTGATTCTGGGGTTACAGGTTTAAATCTCTGCTGGCAAAGGGAGATTTTTTTTTTTCCCCCTGAGAATTGAACTTTATTACAACTCCATTTTTATTAATTCAGCGGAAAAGTCCATTACACGAAACTATAAACCAGGGTTCCGTGTAAGCACACTCCCATAACATCTCGCACACACCACCAGATTTCGAAAGAGAAGGCCAGTTTGGCTGCTGTCTGAATGACACATACACATACCATGCATCCTCCGTGGTTAAAAAAACATCGAAGGAATTGGTATGAAAAGGAAAGAAAGTGAGTGTCTTACTAAGATGGGGAAATGAATGCGCCAGAAGGCAGCCGCACAATAGGCACTATACAGGCAACCAGTCAGTTGTGTGTGAAGAAAATTTGGATTGTACAGCGCTTAAAGTTTGATCTCTCTAACCAAGGATGCGCGCTACATAAATACTGTCAATAATAATATTCTTTTCTTTTATTTTTCTTATTATCCTCTTCTTTCCATTTCCCTCATCCTTCCACTGTTGTAACTACTGTCAGCAGTACGATTACTAGTGTTCGCATTACGTATGTGATTATGATATGTATTATGATGATAATGACACTTCATGTATTGTTTGTGATACGATTCTATCTTGATTACGACAAACGTTTTTAGTCCATTATGAAAATGCTCGGGTTGATTATGATTCTACTTGTTGATCTGGGTGTTACTTGTTATTTCTCATATGACTTCTGCTGACTGCCATACTGTGTACTTTGAATATGATGTATGCAACATTATCATCATATAAGTTATAACCTAATTTGTAGATTACGCAGACAGTCAAGTTAAGACAGGTTACGACCAGCTACAGAAGATTCCAGACCAAGCACCTTCAGACGGACATATTGATGCTGATGGGAGACAACTCGCAGTCAGAAAGCATGCAACAAACACTCTGACTAAGCACCGATGGACAACGCTATATCACAGAGACACGTGATAGGGGACCCAGACTCCCGGAATTGCTAACTACAACACATTCCTGCTGGCAAACATGTAGGGTGCCCACACAAAACATTCGGAAGATGGACATAGCACAGCAAACATC
>JADBJO010000557.1:145000-147500 GCA_016801955.1 Conus betulinus | reverse complement strand
CGAGTCGCGCTAATGCGTGCATCCTGCATTGGCAGCGTCCGCGACAACTCTCTCAGCGTCGCACACTCATCAAGGTAGGTAATTAGCCTCTCCTGTTCCTGTCAAGGGGAAGCTATAAGCAAGGGACATACTACTCACGCTACATCACCATCCATTCTGCTTCACTCTCACGCGAGCGGTTTCAAAAGGACGGGAGATGAAGAAGAAGAAGAAGAAGAGGAGGAGGAAGAGGAGGATAGATGAGGAAGAGAAAGAGGAGCGGTGATAGAGACGAAGACGGAGCATAGAGAGCAGAAGCAGAGGCTCTATGTTGCCAGGAATTCGAAACAGCATGACTGAGAACAAGCCAAGGTTCATACAGGCAAAACAATTGTGGTTGCAAAGTAAAGCTTATTTCACACACAAAACGAAACACGCAAATGAATTTTCGAGAAATCTTCCTTTGACGTCACAAATAACATGCATTAAAATGCAGAAAACAATGTATCCCTTAGTGTCATCAACATGTGCGTTACTTTGCTCGTTTTTGTTTTGCATCTTTATTTTGTTTGGCTTGAGTGCATCGTTTTCAATAAGGGCATGGCCAGCACATCGGAGTGTTCGTTAGGCAAGCTTCTGTTAAGTCCCTAATCTCGTCATCCCACACACCTACACGCACTTACAAGTGTGCCTTGGCCCATATACGGCACGCACACACACACACACACACACACACACACACACACACACACACACACACACGCCCGCTCGCCCGCCGACCCGCCCGCCGCCGGCACGCACACACACACACACACACACACACACACACACACACACACACACACACACGCACGCACACACACACACACACACACACACACACACACACACACACACACATCCACACAATATTCTCTTCTCCCTACTTATATCGCTCAGAGTGAAAAAAAAAAAAACACGTTAAATTGAAGAATGATCCATAATGATTCATTCGCCAGTGCGCGCGCGCGCACACACACACACACACATACACATAAACACACACGCGCGCACGCACGCACGCTCAAACACACACACGCACACACGCTCGCACGCACACACACACACACACACACACACACACACACACACACACACACACACACACACACTACATATTATCGGTCAGAGTGAAGAAGAAAAAAACCTGTGTAATTGGAGAATGATGCATAATGATTCATTCTCTCGGTCCACCTTCCTTCTTCTTCCTTTTTCACGTTTATTCAGCAGACGAGCGGTGATATTGTACATGGTCTAATGAGCTTTGAATGGCTCCCCTGTAAACAGCATGAAACAAATTGTGAACTTTGATCCTGAAATTGCAAACTTGAACTTGGGAAAAAAAAAAGGAATCTGAACGGCAAAAAAAAAAACAGAGGCGGTCGGGGGGGGGGGGGGGGGGGGGGGGGGGGGGGGGGGGGGGGGGGGGGGGGGCTTTGCAAAGCGTAGATTGACTGTCTAGCTGTATAGTTATTTTGGGCAAACTGCAGGAAAAATCGTATCATCTCCGTAGCTGACGAATGGGCAAACTGCAGGACATTCCGTACTAAATGGAACTTATTCTAAAACGAGTGATGGCTTTTTGAAGGTAAGATCTCATGATCTTTGCCTGACCTTAAAATCACCTACGTCTTGAAAGAAAAATAAAGAACGATTTCACAATATTCCGGTAGATAAAATTAAAAATTGAATTATGGATGCGACATGAGAACCCCATAAAATGATTTAAGCCTCGATAATTCTGCTGTGTAGCTCCATGGTAATAAAAAGAAATGCAGCACGTACTCTCTCTCTCTCTCTCTCTCTCTCAAACAAAACACACACACACACACACACACACACACACACACACACATTCTCAGACACTACGTTTCGACGCATACACAAGCATGCACACAGACACACATGCACGCGTGCACAGAAACACACACACACACACACACACACACACACACACACATATGCACACACGCACGCGCGCAAACACGAACGTCATATAAAACAAGTATGAGAGAGAGAGAGAGAGAGAGAGAGGAGAGAGAGAGAGAGAGAGAGAGAGAGAGAGAGAGAGAGAGAGAGAGAGAGAGAACGAACGAACGAACGAACTTTAATGCTAATAAGCTTGTTAAGACATTTAGCAGATCAGCGCGATCTATAATGACAAAAACGAGACTCGATTCCATTGTCATGTAAACCACAGCAATGTCTTTTTCTTTCTCTGTACATGACTAAAAAAAAAAAAAAAACGTGAACGAGAAAATGTCACTGGTATGCATTCCCTGTCAGTTCTGTAGATAACGGCCCCCCCCCCCCCCCCCCCCCCCCCCCCCCCAGGTAAAACTGGATCAATCCGTGGAGAGCGTGCAGCCGCCGCAAAAGCACGTGCTTGGGTTTCTGCGTGTTCTGTGTTGCGAGTGCACATTCCTTTCCGAAGGTTGGCCAGTTTGACACATTCCTCTGATGACATGTTTCTTTCTTCCTG
>JADBJO010000557.1:127500-137500 GCA_016801955.1 Conus betulinus | reverse complement strand
TTTCGCCTTTTTCTGTTCTTCTTTTCCTTCCCCCTTTCTTTTCCCTTGTCTAGCTGACCGTAAGAGAGAGGAGAAGGAGAGAGAGAGAGGAGAGAGAGAAGAGAGAGAGAGGAGAGAGAGAAAGAAAGAACGAGAATAGAAGAGAAGAGAAGAGAAAAGAGATGAAACACGCACGGTCAAAAAGGAGACTAATTCTTGCGGCGGAAAGTTTCAGCAGCAGCATGGTTTTTTTTTTGTGGTTTAAGGGCAGTAAAAAAAAGAAAAAAGAGACATGGAAGATAAAAAGTAGCGGTTTAAATTTCAGTGACCTGTATCCGCGAAAGTGGACGGGGGGCCAATTAAACTCATCAAGCCCCTCCCTCCCGTCGACCTCCCCTCCGTCAATGCAATACCGTCTGTCCCTACCCCCTGCCGGAGAAAACCCCTCTCTTGCTTCCCCCGCGGCGGAGGTTGTTTGGCGCCCTCGCACCTACGGACGTCCACAGCCACGCCCCCCGACTCCCCACCGGCCACCCCACCCCCCACCCCCAGCAGGTATGCCCCAATCCGGGCCTTTTCCCAAGTGGGGGCGAATCGTTTTCTGAGGCCGTGCAGTCATCGCCTCACCCCGATTGCGTGCTTTTTCCCCGCCTTCCGCTCTCTGGGGCGGCTGGGGCCGTCTCTCGGCTGCCGTCTGGCCGCGGTGCGGCATGGCGCTTAACGTTCTTCAGTTGTCTGTCACGGTCTGGCCTGGGGTAGGGGTCCGTCCTGACGCTCAGCTAGTTGCTGGCGGTCTGGCGGACGGTTCCCTCGCTGCCTGCCCCTGCCTGTGGCTCCGCTGGCCTCTGTCCTATCTAGTTAGTAGGGGGGCTGCGCTGGATCCTCCCTTAGGTGCACTGTCTCTCCTCTTTGTCTCTCGCCTCTGTCCTCGGATCTCTTCTGGCTGGCTCTCTCTGATGTGTTGTTATGGGTACGGTTATGATAGGGTGTATGTAGTGTGGAGGTAGGGGTGGAGGGGAGGTATGGCGTGGATGGTACTGGTTTAGGTATGTAGGGACTGTAGGTATGTAGGTATGGATGTATGTAGAGTACGTGGTATGTGGTGGAGGGTGGTGGAGGTGGTAGGTATGTATGGATGTTGTGAGGATGGATGTAAATGTGGTGTGGTGTGGCTTTGAGATGTGTGGGGGTGTGGGTGGGGTGTGTGTTGTGGGTGTGGGTTGTTGTGGGGGTGGAAACTGTTGTAGGGGGGGGGGTGCGACTAGGATGCGTGGTTCGTGGAACGTGTTGTGTGCGTTGTACTACGGGTGTGGGTGCGAGTGCGGGCTGCATGCGTGCGGTGTGGTTTTGGGTGGGCGGTGCGTGCGTGCCCCCCTCCGTCGAAGTGGCGTCCTTGCGATATACACGCCGGCGCCCGGCTGTGGGTGGTTGTGTGGTCGATGTGTGTGTGTGTGGTCTGTGGGTGGTGTTGTGTGTGTGTTGCCTAGGACTGTTCTTTTTCTAGGTGCTCTCCTCCTTACCGGGCTTTTCCTTTTTATCGTAGTGTTTCTATCCGGTAGAGGTAGGGGTTGTCTCAGGCTCTCCGCTGTTTGTCGATCGGGGATTCGGGCGGGTGTCTGCTGCCATTCTGCTTTCCGAAGATCTATAGAACCACGGCTCCGTGTCTACATAGCGCGGCTGAATCCGCCTGCTTCCAATCCATTTTGCAGACATGCGACACCACTCCGCAGAGGAAGTGCGGGAAGGACCACGAGAGAATCCGGACCCCGGTGCTCGGCCGGCTGCCGGCGGGGGCCGGCCACCCCCCTGCGTGCCGTGCCGTGGCCCCTCGGCCCTGAAAGAGTGCCGGGGTGTGTGCGTGGGCGGTGTCCGCCTGCCGCCGGCCCCGCGCGGGGGCGTGGCCGGGGCCCCCCCGCTCTCCCCCCCCCCCCGAACCCCTCCCCCGCGGCCACCCCCCACCCCCGCCCCCCGCCGCCCCCCCGCGGCCCCCCCCCCCCCCCCCCCCCCCCCCGCCGGGCCCCGCCCCCCCCCCCCCCCGCCCAGCACGTAACCCCCTAGGTTCCCCAGGTGCAAGCTTCCACGTACAATGATCGGCAGCTCCGCATGTGCCGAGGAGGGGTGCCGGCAAGCGGAAAGGCCGGTCCCCGTGGGAGGGACCCAAAGCACGGGGAAATGACAAGCAAAACAACCAAGAGAGAGAGAGAGAGAGAGAGTAGGGAGGGAGGGGAGGGAGAGAGGAGGGAGGGGAGAGAGAGGGGGACGAGAGAGGAGAATGGAGGCCTAGGGGAGCAGAGAGAAGGGAGAGAGTAGAGGGAGAGAGAGACGAGATGAGAGGGAAAGGATGAGGGAGGAGAGACGGGAGGGAGCGCAGAGGGAGGACAGGAGAGAGCGAGGGAGGGGAGAGAGACAGAACAGAGGGAAAGACAGGACAGACAGAGGAGGAGAGAGAGAGGAGGAGAGAGAGAGGATGGGAGAGAGACATGAGCAGAGAGAGAAGAGCAAACAACCGAATGACTAACCGAAAAGACAAACAATCGCAAACAAACGATAAAGGAAACTAGTCACCAAAGCTCAGCAGCCAGCGGGCAAAAGACCTAGAAAGAAAAAACAAACAAAACAGCAAACAAGGCGACAAGCAAAGAACAGCGAAAACCGGACGAGTTTTTCTCGATAAGACAGAGCAAACCAGACTAACAAAACAAAAATCAAAATCGACAAGGCAACCGCACACCCATAAATGAATACACGAACGAAAGAGCAAGGGAATAAAGGAACAAACTGATAATTCACACGGGCCCAACACACAGACCCCACACATCCTCCACACGTTACACAACACACACGACACAACACACGCACGCAGCGAACCGCACGCGACGCGCGCACGCACACACAACAAACACACACACACACACACACACAGCAGGCCGCACACAGAACATAACACACCACGCAATGGCACACGTCCACACCAACACACACACACACACACCACCACATACACACACACACAACACACACACACACATAATATAATAATATATACTATATGATATATAATATATAGGATAAGAATATAATGCTGAACAATTAGTAGTAGGGGAAAACATGGCAGTGACAATCTTAAACAATTCTTGGTGCTGCCATCCTTATAGGAACTAGGACTTGGCCAAGATTTGAATTGAAGCGGATTTAAGAAAAAAAAAAGGTTGGAAGATGAAAGAGATGGAAACATATATAGTAAAATCATGAACACCATTCACTAACCTGCTGGATGGAACACACACACACAACACACACACACAACACACACAGTTAATATATTATATATATATAGAATATTAACAGACACGCAACACCTAAACACACACGTGTACACACACCGTCTCTCTCTCCGTCCCTCTCGCCCTGCTCCGCCTTCACCTTCTCGTCGGCCTTGCGTCATCTCCTCGAGTAGCCTCCCTTGCCTGGCTGCCACAAGACGTGGTTTCATTGCATCTGCTCGGGATGAATTTCTGCCAGTATCCATGCCAGCATGCCTGTGACAGGTCCCCCCCCCCCCCCCCCCCCCCCGCACCCCCCCTCCCCCCCCCCACCCCCCCCCACCCCCCCCCCCACCAGCCCCCCCACCCCCCCCCCCCCCGAGCTCCCCCCCCACCCCCCCCCCCCTCGCCCGCCCCCCCCCCCCCCCCCCCCCCCCCCCCCCCCCCCCCCCTTAACCCTCGAAGGTATCTCTCAACAATTGGGCTACAAAGAAATGAACTTTCCTCCTCATATAAGATTGATTGGGCAGAGGAAACACCACAAGCTCTTCGTTCTTCGATTGCGGTGCCACAAATACCGACCAGCCCCCTGTCGTGCAGACCGGCCACAATGTGGGTCGTATCGACCAAGGAGCCCCTCACAAGTGAAACATCGACAGACGCCCGAGCTGAAGTCTACAGACAATGTCACCATCACACCGGCAAGTGTAAGGGGTCTTTCGGTTCTCCATTCACTCTATGTTTTTTGCCACACCACCAAGCTTGATTTATACGTATACAAGAACTCAGACATCAGACACAACTGTTTTGAGGTGAAATGTTTGGACTTGAGCAATCCCCCTCCCTCCGTGCCCCTACCCCTCACATGGTACCGAGACCTAGCGAACACGTTAGAACCTATCGAAGATCATGGGGCCGTGTGAAGAAAAGGCAACTGTGACAGACACGACGGAGCCTTGGTCGCTGGTCATAGAGTCCTGTCGACTCATGTCAGACAGACTGTGTTGAGGGGTTGGGTTATGACATTTTTTGTAACAATAACGGGACTCCACCGGCTAGTGCAGAGCTACGACACAACTTGAAACTGAACGAGGTCCGTGGCAAATGAAAGTGACAGCGATTCACAGTTGTACAGACAACAGGCTGTCATTTGAATGAAACACAGAGGTAATCTGTCCTGGCAACGTGACCATCAGTGACATAATGGAGTATCTTCAGGACATGGCTAGAATCATGGACGTTTTCACCCTGCTAATCGACAAGACGTGGAAGTGACAGCCAGCAATAGCACGGCTGTCAACAACGGAAATCCTGGTAGATAATGGTTAAACTAACCCGTTTAAACTTTGGGGAACCGGGGGGGGGGGTAACAGGGGAGGGTGGCAGTCACATCCGGTGTGGCCCGATGTTAGTTCCGTGCTTCCGTAATCTGGTTTTTCATGAACAATCATAATGTTGCTCTCTGATTGGAATTGTGTGTGGCATTTAGTCTGTATTAAAACATTATCGTATTAACATTTTCTACCCTACCCCCACACGCACCTTCTACGTTGAGAGTGGGCTTTGCAAGCTTTCCTCACTAAATCATTCAACTCAATCTCTCTCTCCCCCACGTACACGAGCGTGGCTGCACACGCATGCATCTAACAGGACGCAAAAAACAGAGAGTTACGAAACGGAGAACAGGCTAAAGCAAGCACACACCCAGCACAACACACAAACACAGGGCACACACACACACTACACACACACACGACCACACCAACGCACCGCACGCACACACACAACACACACACACACACACACACACTAAGCACGCGCGCGTGCGGACAGAGAGAGAGAGAGAATATGAGAGGAGAGAGAGGAGAGAGAGGAGAAAGAGAGAGAAAAGAGAGAGAGAGAGGAGAGAGAGCAGAGGGGAGAAACTTCATGGCACGTCGCGTGCCGTAAACTCAGAATTCCCAGGCTACGTTTTAGACTGTAGTCTAAAAGCTTGGGAGTTCGTGTGAAGTTTTTTTTTCTTTTCCCCACAGTTTGCTTGTATTTTTTTCTGTGTTGCACATCTATTCATTTAATCTAACTGCATATCTTTTTTTAAACGTTTGTTCGTGTTTCTTTCTTCCATGTCTTCCTGTGTTCATTTCATATGTGTTAATTTCATAATGTATACTACTTTCCTTTTTACGTACAGGCAGAAGGTATTGGTTGGTGTTTCTCTTTTTCTTTTTCCTTGTCCATTTTTCCCTTTTGTTCTCCTTCTTTTTTACTGGCTGGTGCTCGCAGGCCTTCGCTCGCCCTCCCTCGGTTATGTGCTTTTTTTTCATTTTTCTGTTTCTTCTTTTTTGCCTCCTTCTTCCCTCTTCTTTTTTCTTCGCTTTTTTTCCCATTCATCCACACCTTTTTGTTTTTCGTTTCGGTGCGTTCATTCCATAATGTCAATTCGTTAACTTTGAAAAAATTTTTTATGTTACAGGCAGAAGATCCTCTCTCCCTCTCGTATCCTCCATCATCCCTCCCTCTACTCCCCCCTCCTCCGGCTCACCCTCTCCCTCGATCTCCAATCCCTCTCTCTCCCCCGCTCTCGCCTCATCCCTCCGCTCTCTCTCTCCTCAGTTTCTCTCTCGCTCTCGTCTCTCGCTCCCTCCCCCCTCCCCCCCCCCATCCCCCCCCCCCCCCCCCCTCCTCCCCTCCCCCCCCCCCTCCCCGCCCCCCACCCCCACCCCCCCCCTCCCTACACCACCTCGTCTCTCCCTCTCTCCCCGCCCTCCCCCCATCCCCGACCCCCACTCTCTCCCTTCCCCCCCCCTCCCCCCCCCCCCCGCGTATCCCTCCTCGCCTCCCCTCCTCGCCGTCCCCCCCGGACCCGCTACCCTCCACTCTCTCCCTCCCCACCATCCTCCCTCCCTCACCTCTCTCCCTATCCCCCCCCCCGCCAACCCCCCCCTCCCTCCGCCCACCCCCCCCCCCCCCCCCTCCCCTCCCGCCCCCCCTCTCCTCCCTCCCCCCCCCTCATCCCATCATCCCTCCGTCTCCCCCTCCTCCTCCCCCCCCCCCAAGTCTCCTCTCCTCTCCTCCCTCCCCTCTCCCCCCCCTCCCTCCCCCTCCTCTCTCCCCTCCTCCCTCCCTCCCCCCCTCCTCCTCCCCTCCCTCCCTCCTTTACCTTCCTTTCCTTCCTTCGTCTCCCTGCAAATTCAGAAAACTGCCCTGTAACTGTTATGAAAAACATGCCCCCCCACATCCCCCATTTTGCCCCCTGGTAGGCCTTCCTGGTATTTTTTCCTCAGATCACACCTGAACAAACCATACTGTTGGGGGTTTTGGATCAGCTTTAGAATGTGAGGATAGGTTTCCATAATTCTTAAAAGGAAGTTGTCCCCCAATACTGGCAAAATGGTTTTGAATTATGGGTCAAACAGCACCCTTTGACGTTTTGTCCTGGGATTTTACTGCCTGTATCAACCACCTCCCTTTGCAAGATCCTCTTCAACACCTTCCATAAATTACGTGAACTATTTCTTAAGCCTCCAATAAAAAATTCCGGGAAAACTAACAAAGCCAATAAATTGAAATATATGCCATGGGGTGAAAACAGAGGAAAAGAAAGAAAAGGTAGTGTCCCGCTATCATCAAAAAACTCCCTCCCCCGGGACGTGGATATGCAAGCCTGCTTTACGACTCATGCAAAAAAAACACTGAACTTGGGCCCCTGACATACCTGACCGGTAAAAACCTTCCCATCCCTAGTCACCCCTTCCCCCCCTCCACAGAACCCAAAGAAATGTTTGAAATTTTTCGAGTTGTTGTTGTTTAACGAATTACATTTAGAGAAACGGCTTCCTCTTGAAAGTTCTCATTTTTTTTTTTGTTTTGAAATACCTTTCGAATCCAATGTCAGGTTACTCATGTATTTGTTTATGCAAATACTCTATCCATACCCTCTATAAACAGCCTAAGCCTATATAAAACATCCCAATCTCTGTCTGTTTGCCTGTCTGTCTGTCTGTCTGTCTGGTGTGTTTTGTCTGTCTGTCTCTCTCTCTGTCTCTCTGTCTCTGTCTCCTCTCTCTCTCTCTCTCTTCTCTCTCTCTCTCCTCTCGTCTCTCTCTGTTGTTGCGCTTTTGTGTGAATGTCAGTGCGTCATCTCACCCCGGGCCTCCTCCCCTTTCTCCTCTCACTCCAGCGTGTGCGCACACTTGTGAATTTGAACAGGAGGGGGAGCATGTGTGTGTGTGTGTGGTGTGTGTTGTGTGTGTGTGTGTGTGTGTGTGGTGTGTGTGTGTGTATTCCTGTGTTTTGTTGTGTGTTGTGTGTGTGTGTGTGTGTGTGTGTGTGTGTGTGTGTGTGTGTGCTCAACATAATTGCTTGTGTACGTTTATAGCGAGAGAGAGAGAGAGAGAGAGAGAGAGAGGAGAGAGAGAGAAGAGTTTTTTTTTTCAAGATTTCCCATTGGATGATTAATGAGTATTGATAATCTGCTGAATCAAAGGTCTTTTAAAAGTTCACACACACACGAGACCACGAGAGAGAGAGAGAGAGGAGAGAGAGAGAGAGAGAGAGAGAGAGAGAGAGAGAGAGAGAGTGGTGGAAAAAAGAGAAAGGAAAAAGAACGTTAGAACGTGCAGTCGGTTGTCCTCAGGAGAAAGACCATGCAGCATAACTATGTCGGCCTGAATGAATTCACACTCGTTTTCTCTGTCGTCTTCTGACTGTGGTTTCACACTTCATTTTTTTTTTTGATTCCTGAATTTTGATGTTTTTTTAAATCCTCAAATAGTCATTATTTTGATCGTTTCTGGATCTCTGAAAACCACTGAATTGGTGTATGATATTTAAAGTAAGGTATGAACCTTTTTTTTCCAAATGCTTTTCTCGGATAAAAATCGGTTTCGTTTTAGTCAGAGCACCTTCGATGTGTCCTGCAGTTTGGTTCAAATCACTCCTCAGCTAAGCAGACTGGCTGTATTAACTGATGAAAAGCTAATCAGGTTCTCTCCCTGTTCTCTTTTAAATTGAATTTTGTCGTTGTCTGTGTGTGTTTCTCTGCCTGTCTGTCTGCCTGTTTGTTTGGTTAGTTCGTGTTTGTTTGTTTGTTTTTTTTTCGATTAAAGTTCAGCTTCCCAGACGATGTGTATATTTCCTTTTAGGAGATATCATTCTGTCTGTAGCAGTCCGTGTATATGACATCCTGTCTGTTAAGCGTTCAGTGGGAACAGAAGTAAAGTGTGTTGGGCTGGCGGTTTACGATAGACGTTATATGTGTCCGGTGGGTAGCCTCAATGACCAGACTTTTCAAATACCTGACTGATGCACGACCCCCAACGCCCTGGCCTGGCCTTCTGTACACACCACATGCTCAGTTATCTCCTCCTTTTTCCCCCCAAGTGCAAACGCTTTTATTTGCTTGTAAAGAAATTTACAGATGGAAAACGTTAAAAAGAAAAAAAAAAAGCACTAAAATAAAACAAAACAAAAATGACAGTGGATCTTATCTTACACGCATTGTTGATATACATAACACAAAGCTGCAATAAGTTTGCAAAAAAGAATAGCGATTCCTATTCAACATATACATATTACAATAAATAAGTAGAACATTGTGTCAACACTGTCAGTGTCACACATTAACCTTACTATTTTGGAGCGTTGTCATTTTTTTCCAAATCAATAGTCAGAGAGAGAGAGAGAGAGAGAGAGAGAGAGAGAGAGAGAGAGAGAGAGAGACGGATTAAAAAAAACACAAAAAAAAAACACAACCCTAGATTCCTAAAGTTTTCTATACAGAAGCATTATGAATCGACATCTACAGTACAAATAAATTACTTATCCAGAAACGAAGTTATCTCCTTCTTGTCCTTTCCCTTGCTCTCGCTCCCTCCCGGCCCATCTTCCTCCTTTCTTCTCTGCATCTTCTTCTCCTTCTCTCCTCCTCTGTCCTTCTGTCCGTCTTGAGACTGCTCCCTTGAGAGTCAAAGAGAATGGATAGTAAGGTTGCGTGAGTACATTTTCGTCGCAAATGGCTTCCCCTTTACGAGAGTAAGTGGTGCTGGGGAAAGGGGGTGGGTGGGGGCTACCTATCCTCCTTGCTGAGTGTGTGTCGGAGAGAGAGAGAGAGAGAGAGAGAGAGATGTTCAGTCACAGTCAAGGTAGGATGCACGCATTGTTGACACCCAGGAGTTTTGGGGTAACGAACACGACACCTTCCTCCAAAGTGGACGATTTCTCGTTCAATGCTTCGTGTTACAGCGCATTGTGTCACTCCTACACAACAATGACGGGTCTTGGTTTTGTTGATACAGATCCTAAAGTATGTTCTCCAGTTTGATCTGGCACAGACATTGGTAATGAACATGATCCTCTCTCCACAAAAACTGTTACTTGTAGTATAAATCACAAAGATCTTTCGCGGAGAAAACAAAGGCTGGTGCGCTACATATGTTCATTTAACAGCAGCAGCAGCAGCAGCAGCAACAACAACAACAACAATAACAACGACAACAACAACGATAACAACAGCATTAACAACGGAAGCAAAGAGTCTGTTCCTTGATGTGAAATAAGTTTGAAGAGTTCATGTTCGAACAGAAAGGAAGGGGAAGAGAGTGACCATGGAGACAACTAGAGCAGAGCCATCGTTTGATGACGTCACACTTGTTCTAAGGCGAGCAGCCATGCATTCCTATGTGGAAATGCTTCATTCAATTTGACTACCTCACTTTGTTTGATTCTGGATTGTGTCTGTCCACGCAAACTCTGATCCG
>JADBJO010000557.1:120000-122500 GCA_016801955.1 Conus betulinus | reverse complement strand
GTCTTTATCTCATACCTTTTCTCGGCTTTCCTCCCCCCCCCCCCCCCCCCCCCCCCCCCCCCCCCATCTCTTTTTTGTAGATCCATGTATACTTCCCTGCTGACCCTGATTTCTGTGCATTTCTGTTTCCTTTTCGATTCACACTGACAACTGCCCTGCATCGATACTGCTGATGGTGGAAAGGAACACCCAATCAATGCGTTAAGACGTTCCAGCGTGGGGAAGAACACAGGCACACTTAGAGTCCCTGTCAGTGTAATGGGAAAAGACGGGCCGGTTATGTCGAGAATGATGACGACCCTCTGCTTATCTTGTTTCAGCGGAAAAAAAAAAAAAAAAAAAAAAGTTCTTCCCCAGTATCAAGCATGACATTTATGCAAGGCATGCGCAAGCCAGTAGTAAACAACAATCTGAATTTTTGTTTCACAAAGAAAAGTTCGGATTGTTGCTGAATGCTTGTGCATGAATCAAATATGTAAAAACATCAAATTAACCCAGATACAGTATAATCTGTTTCGATAGTTCGAGCTGTGAGAAAAAAAAGTACATTTGATATCACATAAAGATAAGCCAGTGGCTGCAAAATTAGTATGACATTTCAACTTTGAGCTTCTCCTAGGAGTCTAAAAGGTAAGTCCAGGAGCGTACGTCCTTCACAATGTATTCATCCGTGCGAACCAAGCTGTCTGAATGTCGGCAGATGTTAGAAATCCCCCGAAACCATATCAGCGTTGGAGCCCGCGCTTTCCCATCTTTCACTATACTTTTGTGCAGCCTTGAATTTGTAACAAAGTTCTGATATCACACTTTTTTTTAGTGTCCAGCAAGGTTGATGCAGAGTTTTATTTCTAATTATTTCTTCACTGCTTATTACACTTGCAGCTGATTAGGGGTCAAATAATGGAAAACAATGCTAGCAGTTTCTGCCGGGTTGATGAGAAATAGTCCTTTTTGTACTCCAGCCATGTTACATTGACACTGACACTCCTCATTAGATACATATTCTGATATCTGTTTCTGACGTATCGCCGGGAATTCACTGGTCTGTATTGCATTGCACATTTGATATTTCTTTCTTTGGCTTGGGATTTCAAGAGAAAACAGTGTTGTCTTCTTCGTCAGTTTGTTTGGCATTTTAGAGGCATAGTTGTATGGACTAGTAGTAGGGGATGAAAACAACATTTCTGAAGCTACACGACAAAAAAAAAAAAAGGGTGATTGTTCCAAACAACACTGGAGGAGAGCTTAATGAGCCACTTTATAGTGATGAAGTATGTTTCTAGTCTAGTATGTAACAGTATGATAACAACGATAATTATAATGATAACGACGACGGGTGATGATGATGATGATGATGATGATGATGATGATGATGATGATGATGATAATGACGATGATGAAATAAGGACAGCAGCAGCAGCAGCAGCAGCAGCAGCAGCAGCAGCAGCAGCAACAGCAGTAACAGTAGTAGTAGTAGTAGTAGCAGCAGTAGCAGTAGTAGTAGTAGTAGTAGTAGTAGTAGTAGTAGTAGTAGTAGTAGTAGTAGGAGTAGTAGTAGCAGTAGTAGTAGCAGTAGTAGCAGTAGTAGTAGTAGTAGTAGAAGTAGTAGTGGTGGTAGTAGTAGTAGTAATAATAGTGGTAGTAGTAGTAGTAGTAAGGTAACAGTAGTAGTTGTAATAGTAGTCGTAGTGTTAATAGTTGGTGATAATAATAGTCGTAATAACAGTAGTAGTGGTGGTGGTGATAGTGGTAGTAGTAGTAGTAGTAATAGTAGTAGCAATGATGACACTGACGATGATGATGACGATGATGATGATAGCAGCAACAATGGCAGAATACAGGACAGACACGGTCGAGTTTTGTCGCGACCAAATGACCATTGTAAATGATGGTGGAGTGAACGACAGATACAGTGAAGCTATAAACAGAACAATTGTCTGCTCAGTAATAAACTAAGAACTAAAACCCCTTTCTCATGAAATGTCGCTTACAAAATAAGCACAAGAAAATCATTCCACCAGCAGAAACTACGCAAGCAGCTACATTTAGCTTCTCCATTTTTGTTTGTTTGTTTGTTTGTTTGTTTGTTTTTAACTGAAAAATGAAAATGAAGCAGTGAGCAGACACATCGCCATCTTTGTTTTTGATGCTTTTAATTTTTGAGGGAACTTCAGCTAAATTTCATCCTTTGACATCATAAACAACAGAAAAAGCTTGGTCAAAATATCTTGTTTTTTTTAAATGTTTTTTTTTTTTTTGTCGACGTGTTTATTAAGTATAGGAAAATCATTCAAATAGGCTTGTGTTCTTTGCATTACAGTTTGTGAGTTTCTCCCCATTCTACCTCTCTCTCGGTCTCTGTTCTCTCGGTCTCTGTCTCTCTCTCTCTCAATTTCACTCTGTCTAGATCTCTCTCTCTCTCTCTCTCTCTCTCTCTCTCTGGATAAAAGATGGGGGATAAAAGACAGAGAGAGAGAGAGAGAGAGACAGACAGACAGAC
>JADBJO010000557.1:110000-115000 GCA_016801955.1 Conus betulinus | reverse complement strand
CGTTGTTAGTTTCAGTATCAAAGTGGAGTGACTGCGATTAGTCGTTCAGCGTTTTGTGTGTTTTTCATTTTGTTACAGACAATCCCCTGTCAAGAAAGTTCTCTTTCGGGCAGCAGTTACCCCTGGCCTCAGGAAGCCTCAGGGCCCACGATGAGCCTCCCTCCCCACTACCCCCTCCAACACCTCCACCCTGAATTTCACTCCCACCCCCCCACCACCCCCCGTCCCCATGACGACCACTCACACCACCAACATCATCATCACTCCACCCCCTCTCCCGAGCACCACTTCCGCCAGAACCCGGAAGTGGTGATGGTGACGTCACGCTGCTCCACCTTCATGCTGACCACGGCCGCCCTGTTCTCAGGGGCCGTCACTCTGGTGACTCTGGCCCTGGCGGTGGGAACGGACTACTGGCTGTTCATGAGCGAGCCCTATCGTGTGCCCGCGGACGACCTGGCCAAGTTCAACCTGACTGGACACGTGGAGACTAAGGTCATGGTCTACCTGAGGTCAGGATTGTGGAGCGTGTGCACTATCAACCTGAGGGAAGGCAACCGTGAGTCTTTCTTGTTTTTTTTTTTTTCTGTTTTGGATGGATGGATGGATGAATTGATGTACAGATCAATATATACACAGATGGATTGATGGGTGGACATGGTGTTTGTAAATTGCCAGTAGATCATGTGGTACCATTAATTTGAAAGAAAAGGAGAGTTGTTAATGCTTATTGAAGTATGTTGATGGGCTTCGTGTTCTTGATCCTCTTCTCCTCCTCCTCCTTCTCCTCCTCCTTCTCCTTCTTTCTTCTTTTCTTTTTTCTTTTTTTTTTCTTTCTTACTTTCTTCCGTTTTTTTTTCTTTTTTTTCTTTCTTTCTACTTGTTGTTGCTTTTGTTCCTGTTGCTGTTGTTGATGTTGTTTTGCTTATAGATAATTGGTGCTGTCCTTCTCCTCCTCCTCCTCCTCCTCCTTCTTCTTTTTTTTTTTTCTTTCTTTTTTATTTTCCCGTTGTTGTTGTTGTTGTTGTTGATGTTGTTGCTGCTGCTGCTGCTGCTGCTGCTGCCGCTGCTGTTGTCGTTCAAGTTGTTATCCTTATTGATGATTAGCACATTCTTCTTCTTCTTCTTCTTCTTCTTCTTCTTCTTCTTCTTCTTCTTCTTCTTCTTCTTCTTCTTCCCTGTGAAGAGTCTCTCGGGCGCAGCGCTGAAGAAGAGTTCATCAAATTTCCTCAGCTCTGACGATTGTTTGAATGTGTTCAAGACACTGCCATTTTACAAAAGGTGTGACATGAATGCTGTACCGGTATGTTATGTAGGTAGTTGGTGGATATTTTGATAGATGGATGGGCTGATGGGTGGGTGGATAATGGATTGCATAAATGAATTAATGAATTAATGAATTGGCGAATGGATGGGCGGATTGTCTTGGGTAGTCGGATGGATGGGTCGGTAGGTGGATGGGTTAATCGATGGACGGGTGTGTGGATGGTGGGGGTAAATGAGTGTAAGGGTGCATGGATGTAAATCAGGGTGGATAGGTGGGTGTCCTGTGGACAGATGGATGGATGTATGGAAAATGGGTGGGTGGGTGGACGGGATGAGTGAGTGGATGGATAGATGACTGGGATGATATATGTTGGTTGGATGGAAATATGGGTGGGTAGCTGGGTTGGTGGATGGACGACCTGTAGGTAAATGAACAGCTGAAGGATGGATGCATTGGTGGATGGGGGATGATGTGGATGGGTAGATGGACACTGTACACAGGAAGGCAACAGCATATGGCATTTACTGCACGTCTGTGTTATGAGTGCCTGTGTGTATGGATGAATGAACAGACTAATAGAGAAATGCCTGGGTGGTTTAGGGTGGATGGTGCATACGGACACTATACGGCAGGAGGCCACAGCGTTTTGGGTTTACTATACGACTGTGTGCAACTGGTTGTGTGTATGGATGATTGAACAGAATGATAGAGATATGGATGGATGATTCAGGATAGATGGTGGATAATGGATGGAGGAATGATAAGAAGATAGAAGCACGATGGATGAATTGTGGACGATGGGTGGATAGAACACAGATGGATGACGGACGGACAGTGAACAGATTGTGAATGACAGACGGATGTTTGGTGAGCCCGTGGAAGGATGTTGGGAGGAGGGAATGGGATGGCGAGATGGTCGATTGATGGTGGTGAGTAGATGGATGGGAGAAGGCAGACAGATGGTAAAAATGTACCAGTGACGTGCAGGTGTGTGTAGGGGAAAGATGGCTGTACGAAGGTTAACATGTAACACTTTGGAAGCAAACCCATCTCGTCTTAGTCTCCGTTTAGACTGCTTAACTCTCCCCAACTGCGTTTCATGGTATCTTGATTATAGTTTAAGTCTTGTGTCAGGTGGGAGGGTATGTGCCTTTAACGGAATGGACTGCCGCTGCTTTGGCAGCTACAGGACGAATATGGGGGTCGAGGGTCTATGGGATGATCGCAGTATACTGCGTGAGGATGATGCTGATGCTGATGAGGGGCAGGGAAAGTGAGACATCTAAAGGGAAAATATGAAGAAAAAGAAAGGAAAAGGAAAGACCAAAACAAAGACAAGAACGACGCTGATCATTAGTTCTGTGAATTGTCGTCTCTGCGGAGAATCTGTTTTCACCTGTGGCCATTGCTTGCTGTTTTGTCAGCACCATCACATATTCTAACTATTGTAACAATTTTGATGAAACTTTGTGGGAAAGAAACGGACTGTAGTCTACGGATAAAGTAATTAATTTTTACTACAGATTCAAACAGTTGACTAATCCGAGATCGGCGCAGCAAGATTACAGTAAAATTTCCGCTAAATCTTAATTCGTAATGGCTCTAAAATTATAAATTGTTATGAAGTGGTGCGCATTTGTAGTGAAATTAACACTTGACATTTCGTCTTTTCTTCATTCTTTTACAAAAATAGTACATGGGAAGTAACTCTTTCATCCTGTACCGACTGTTACCTATCCTGGTGCTAAAGCAGTTTTCTTTTCAGTCCTGAACCGACTCAAACGGCTGAGCTATAATTCATACTACCTTGGTAGAGGTTTGCGCTTTCCCAAGTGCCCATGGTTATCTGTCTTCAATGGCTTTTTTTTTTTTTTTTTTTTTTGTTAGCCGTCCCCGAACTATGACGCATTCCTCGGTGCATTTTAGGTATCCTCTTTTATTCGTGTTCATGATAAAGCCGTTCAGAGCATTGAAGCTTCTTTCAATGTTTCTTATTATCTCCTTTCTATTTTGGGTGTAATCGCCGGCGACTTGCTTCACCATGGTTTTCATCGGGTCAGCCCAGACTTTTTTTTTTTTTTTTTTACTGTCCTCACTGAACGTTTAAACCTTCATACCTGTTTACAAGATATTTTCGGACTTCCACCAGACTCCTTTCCCCTTTCCCCCTTCCCTATCATCGTCTCATCGATCGGCAGTACATCGGTTTACTGGACAGAAAATGACGTTAAAAGATGCCAGCACCGACTGAACTCGCACGCGTACGGCCGCCTACGACATATCATCATCATCCTACTCCTCTCTCTCTCTCTCTCTCTCTCTCTCTCTCTCCTCTCTCTCTCTCTCTCTCTCTCTTCTCTCTCTCCTTCTCTCCTCTCTCTAATCTCTCTCTCTCTCCTCTCTCCCCTCTTCTCCTGCCCTTCCCCAGTCTTCTTTCTCCTTCGATTAAACCTGCAACGACCAATCAGATCCAGAAAGCACCTAGTAACTTAAAGGAACGATGCGTCAAGGCGCGACTGATGAGACGCATTACACAATGTCCGCCCGTAAACCGGCCTCCCGAACAGGAGACAATGTTCTCGTGACGCCACTGTGATCAATGGCGATGCAATCTCCCGTTTTCTTTTTTTAGAACTACTCCTAATATACCTCTCTTTTTTTTTTTCTTCTCAAACGCGAGAAGTAGGCGTGTGCCTGTGTATTGCAACAGAGCACATGTGAGACACTAAACATGTCTGACGATGTGTCAAAAACAGCTAGGGAGACCGGTGTAGCCTACGGTAGTCAGTCATCCCACTCGTGAAATTCCTCCCGGGCGGTTGAAAAATGGATGTGCCATACTCCCCTCCCACCCCCCCCCCCCCCCCCCCCCCCCCCCCCCCCCCGGAGATAATCCAGACCGACCGACCTTCCCTTTGTTCTAAATTAACTCCCTTTCTTCCAAATTCTCAAAGCGTACCGAACAACAAAATCTATCAATCAAAGCACATTGCCACCCGAATTTTGGGAAGAAGGCGGGGGGGGGGACTCTGAACTTGTCCTGTTCGATGTTCCAACACCACTCCCTGGTAAGTGATTTGGGGGATGATCCAGAGACACGCTGTGAAGCGAAAAACATAAGCACGTCGTGTCCAAACTCACCTTCGTTATGTGAAAGGAGGTGGAAATAGGCATGTGCCTATATTCATCTCAGGGGACTATGTCCCAAATCACTAACCAGGGAGTGGTTTTATACCAAGAAGGGAAGTATTTCTGGCTCAGCCCAGAACCATCCTACTCTCCCCTCTCAAATTCAGGTGCAGCGTACTTTGATTGATGTGTTTCGTTGTGTATGGAACGGTACGAGAATTTAAAGGAATGATTTTGGACCGAAGGTGGAGGTGGGTTTGGAATTATTTCCCTTGGGGTAAATCTTGGCATGCGCCCTTTATCACCCACTGAGATGTTCAACACGTGGTGTGGTCAAAGATGACATTTCTTTTTTTTTTTCTTCTGAACAATTGCGCCATATGTAAAGCAAAAATCGATAGATAGAACAACTGCGTCTTGTGATACGAAACCCAAACTTATGTGAGTATTGCCGAAGTTAAATACTGTGCAATGACATTCCCCAAATCCGTATCACAAAATAAATACAGGTCTGCATAAATTTATAAAGACAATAGTTGATACTGTATGTGAGCTTATAATCTATAGCATGGTCCCATTACAAAGTACGATCTGTGCTTATATC
>JADBJO010000557.1:80000-95000 GCA_016801955.1 Conus betulinus | reverse complement strand
CTTAACGTAAAAAAAAGAAAGAAAGAATGAATGTCAAATGAGGGAATAGCTCTCTCTTTACGCTGTATGACAAATTGGCACGATATTCTCCTGGGTCAATGAGGCTAATAAAAGGGAAACCTGATAATTTATGTCAGGAACAAATTCAAAATGGGGCTCCTGAGAGCTGGAGTTCTCACCCCCCCAACCCCCCCACCCCCACGTCCCCAACCCAATTCCAGCAGCCACATTCCTTTGCCCTACACCCTCACTCTCACCACAGATATCCACGGCTCACCCCCACCCCAACCCTCGGCCCCACACCCTTCCTCCCCACCCCATCCACCTTCCTCCCCCCTCCCCTACCCCCCCCCCCCCCATACTTACCCCTCCCCCCCCCCCCCCCCCCCCCCCCCCACCCCCTCCCCCCCCCCCCCCCCCCCCGTCCCCCCCCCCCCCCCGTCCCCCCGATTTTTTCCCATCACTCTGTCTCTTTTTTCTGTCTGTCTGTCTGTCTGTCTGAGCGTCTGTCTGCCTGCCTGTCTGTCTGTCTGTCTGTCGTCTCTCTCTCTCTGTCTCTCTCTCGTTCCCTCGTTCCCCCGCTTCTTCCTTTTCTTCGACGCAGATATATACGGATATAAAATAACACAGGGGAACATTGTAAACAAACAAACAAACAAACAAACAAAGAAACAAACAACAAAACTAAAACATGGCCTGGGTGCAATCCCCATTTAAACACTTCACTGCCCATTTTACACCCCGCGTCGATTTCTACAAGAAGGTTGTTTGTTTGCTTGCATGTTTGCTTGTTGGCTTGTTTGTTCATTTACTTACCTAAACATGACAGATGAGCTGAAAAGTTTAAAGAGGACAATAAAAAGTCCTGCGTCACCGGCGTCACGTTCTGACACTGACGGTCAAAGTGCCGGGACTGGGCACACACTATGGATATGACCATCTCCTGGTGGATAGAGAGAACAGTGAGATCACCAGTTAGGTAAAAAAAAAAAAAAAAAACTTAAAAGAAAAAGTTACCGTTCCGCCGAACGAAAGAGACAAAAACAAATTACAAGACAAAACATGGTGCGTGTTTTACCTCTGATCTTCTTCATGCAAGTCAGCCACAGTTCAAGATAACGAAAACGAACATTCCATCAGTTAGGTGTCAAAAACTGTTCTAAAAAAGAAAAACTCGAAAGAGAAGACTACTGACACTACATCCTAAATATAGTCCTAAGAATGGGATCGGCCAATCCAGAGAAGATCAGTCTTAACCATGTGTTTGAGGACCACCCGTTACTGGGGTTACTGACTACAGCACCAGGGCATCGCCCAGCCCTAGGAGGCCTCAAGACTTGTCTGTGTGGTGCAGCCCCGATGATGGTCGTCTGTTCTTCAGCTCTGTCCGCACATCCTGCCTTGTAACAATGCAGCTATCGGTAAAAATGTTACGTTTTTCATCCAGAGCACTGTTTCCGTGCAGATTGTTATGTAGTGGTATTTTGATTTATAAATTCGCATAAAAATCACCATTGTTTCATGTTTGGTCGAGACTACTGCTTTATGCAGGTTTATCGACCGGGTGGAATACTGAATCTAAAAGAACACGTACATTTTCACACTAGCAGGTCCGGTAGTTTGGTTGTGTTTTTCTTTCTGCTTCACAGACTCGAAAAGTCAAAAAAAAAGAAAGGATACACGTCTGCCTCACATAATCCATGGTAGCATCAATAGCCTCGGGGAAAACCAAAACAAAACGAAAACAACTTAACGAGACCTGACCATCCCAACTGAGTCATAAGCTCACAATCTCCAGCGACGAGTTTTTGTGTTCTGCCAGTGAACTGCTGCCCAAGAACTGAAATAGATTGTAATAATTCAGTACTCACCAAAAGCAAAATACTGAAGTCTCAATTTTCTAACGAGGTTTGTTCTTACCTATCAATGTAGCGTGGAGAAAACAACAGTCAGCACGGAAAACGTAATAAGTGCTACACTGCATGTACAGAAACGCAAAATAAATGACAATTCGGCAATATCCGCGTAAATGTAAACAATGTAGTAGTGTGGACGAAAAAATGTAACACTGGTGCATTCTATGTTGTATCAATGCCCCCTCCTCTTTCATAATCAGAAGACGTCAATCTGTCCCGCAGTACGGGGGAAGACTTTTGGCGCGGTGGAAGATCTCCATTTTTTTGCCAGCTCGACCAGAGCCGTCCATGTTTCGACGGAGGAGACGTGTCTCTAGGGTTTGCAATAAACGCAAAAAAAACTAAGAATATAGACTGATCTCGGCCGATTTTGCACTAATGCTCACGGTCTACAAGCGGGAAGAGGGAAATACACGACCCTTGCGAGAAAGGGCAGAAAATGTTTAGCATGTTGTGTGGGCCGAAATTGAAGCTCATTTCTTGGACAGCTGCTCTAGATAAAAGCTTCTAAGACAAGCTGTCTCAAGATAGATCAAACCCGAAGTTCCGTTAACAGTGCCCAGGTTACACACTCTGCAAGAACGATAACTAACGCATGTTGCGAAATACGTCCATGATTGTGTGAATGTAAAAAAGATAGAAACAGCATAGTATACGGTCTCTCCACATACGCAGCTTCAAACGCTTCAGCCACCAGGAGGGTGTTTTTCTGTGGTCTGATTTAAAGTACGGTGTCGAGTTGTCATTTCCCACCTCCTCTCTTTTTCAAGTCCTGGGCTATCTGAAACGTCTTTCCAGACAGGTTCTGCTTCAGAAGAGGGTGGACAAAGACGTGATGCTTGGAGATAATCTGTGTGTCACTTTGCATTCAGCTAGAGTAACCCCGCCATGTTCATGGGACTGATGCCGCCCGTGGGCGCCTCCAAATAGCGTTACCCCGTCGATGGGCTGAACAGTTCAATCGGAGATGGAAGATGCCAAAATATGAGTGTGAAACGGCACACTGCCTGTATCCCGAGCGTCACCCCCGCGTGCGCTTCAAATCTAATATTTCAACTAGTTGATCGATTTATTTGACTATAAACTGACAAAAAATGTAACTCTGTTTACAATGGAGATATCGGTTTTATCTTTCCCCATTTTCCCTCGGAAGGGGTCTGCTAACCGAATGTTTGAACCATGTCAGCGGTAGAAAAGGCGCCTGGCAGAAAAATTGCATGAGCTCATGCACAATGTTTTTCCATGGCCATATAGTGCTTCATGTTGGGTTGTTTTGTTTTTGTAGTATTATGCATTCTGTTATTGTAATATTGCGCATTGTGTGTTGCCTGTCAAGCTGTTCTGACTCGAACATTTTTCGCTCTCGCTTTGCACGAATAATGAACGTTTTCTTTGTGTCTCTTTTTTAATATGTCTCTTTTTGAAGATGAAGTATCTTAAGATCACGACGTAAGTTTTTTTTTTTTAACTGGGCCACGTGAAAGACCACGTATTTCATATTCTTCAACTTCTTTCTTTACGAACGATACACTTAACTCGTTCCTCAGCACGACTGGTCATCTAGTACAGTCCTGGTCTTTTGACTCTGGTTTTACCACGTACAAAACGACCATTTAAACGAGTAAGTATCCCACTTAACACACCCAGTTCCCTATCTTCTTCTTCTTCCTCCTCCTAACTTCATGGGAAGTCATTGAGTCGCCACAGTGAACAGTTCTCCAGAACTCCCTCTGTTCTTATCGTCATGCGCCAAAGCTCGGATCTCTGCAAATGATTTCCTTGTCCATCGGCAGTGCTTTCAGTCCATTACTTTCTGTCTTCCCCTTCATCCCCCTTTCTCAACAGTTCCTTGGAATACTGTTTTAGCAAGGCCATGGATTTTGTTACGTGGCTATATCAACGTTGCGTTCTTTTCTGAACTGATACCAGCAGGTCTAGCTAGGTCGTAGTTTTGTCAAGCGACATAAATGTTGACTAGACTCTCTTCGGCTATCAGCTTTTGTGGAAACATGCATCCTGATAACCCTACGCGCCCAAATCTATTTTTGAAGCACAGCTTATTAACACAGCATTTTAACACACATCGCACATAATAACCAAGGATAACGTCATTTCTGTTCTGTGCGTATAAAAGGCTTAATTGTAATTAAAGCTGATGCCACAAGCGGTTGCGAAACAATATATTGATGGACAAGACCTCGGAATCAGCAACCCCCCCCCCCACCCCCATCCCTCCCCATTTTCAGTATGAATTGTGAACGGAGAATACTTTGAGCAGACAAAAGGTTTAAAGTTTTCGTTTCAACATCATCATCTGCACAAAACGGAAGCTTGATACTGGGTTGATACAGGAGAAAAACAGTCTCGACGACATGGGAGTAAATGCTATGGAAAGGACGACGAAAAACAAACAAACAGAACTAAATAAACAAACAGACACCCCCTCCTTCCATGTATTGTTGTAAACTTTACTTTCTTGCGTCATTTCATGTTTCTGGCAAGGGAACTGGTTAGGAAATGTAAGCTGTTATGATGGTAGGGACACTATGACCTTCCTTTCATCGGGAAAATGTCTAAAAAAAAAAAAAATGCGGACATTAATTCTCCATTTTCTTTCCCATTAGCTGTCTGTTCGATAATGTCGCGACTGTATGTATAACCTCTGGTCCTTTGTCTCCGTATGTAAATGGGTTATTATTATATAAATATATCATTATGGATCAGTGAAAAGCGTGGTTCTCCTTTGCCTCCCCCAAAGGTTTCCAGACATGTGTAGTTACCGAACTTTCCTTCTTAGTCTGATGTAGGTGTGTGGGTGTGGGTGGGGAGGGAAGGTTGGTACGTGCGTGCGTGCGTTCGTGCGTGCGTGTGTGTGTGTGTGTGTGTGTGTGTGACTTTTCGGACTTTCCTTTCACGTTTAATGTGTGTGTGTGTGTGTGTGTGTGTGTGTGTGTGTGTGTGTGTGTGTGTGTGTGTGTGTGTGTGTGCGCGCGCGCGTGCGTTTGTGTATGCACGCGTGCGTGAGCGTGTGTATGTATGTATGTGTGTATGTATACTTATGTGTGTGTGTGTGTGTGTGTGTGGGGGGGGGGTGCTGTCATTTAGAGGGAATGGTAGGGTCTCATGGCGTGTCGTCTCAGAGCTGTGACGGTATGTTTCAGGACCTTGCTACATGGTTTGAAGCAGTGGCGCCATGTTTTGCTCTGCTGTCCTTTGGTATGCCGCGTTCTGCTGTACTGTTCTGTGCTGTGTGGTGCTGTAATGGTCTGTGCTTTGCTGTGTTGTATTTGGTTGTCTTGTTTTTCGTGCATCGCTGTGTTGTGCAGTGCGGTTCTGTCCTCTGATGTGCTGTGCTTAGCTGTGTTGTGCTGTTTTTTTTTTTTTTTTTAGTGCTGTATGGTGCCAGGCTGTGTGGCGTTGTGCTGTATTCACTGTGTTTGTCGAGTGCTGTGCTGTGCTGTGATATGTTGTGTTGTGCTCTGCTGTGCTGTGTTTTGCCCTAATGTATTATTCTGTTATGTGCTTTTTACGGTGTTGCGTTGTGCCATGCTATGATGCCTTTTACTATGCTGTACTGTGCTATACTGTGCTGCGCTTTTATACGCTATACTGTGCTGCGGTCTGCTATGTTGCGCTGTTTTGTGCTCTGCTGTGTTGTGTTAGTTTGTGCTCTGCTGTGTTGCGCTGTTCTAAACACTGTTGCGTCGTGCTTGCTCAGCAGCTGTGCACCATTGTGTTCATCTGTGTTGTGCTGTATTGTGCGGTGTTGTATTTTGCTGCGCTTTGCTGTGCTCCGCTGTGTTGAATAATCTTCTGTTATGCTGTGCTCGACTCTCTCTCTCTCTCTCTCTCTCTCTCTCTCTCTCTCTCTCTCTCTCTCTCCCTCTCTCTCTCTCTCTCTCTCTCTCTCGTGTGCGTGTGTGTGTGTGTGTGTGTGTGTGTGTGTGTGTGTGTGTGTGTGTGTGTGTGTGTGTGTGTGTGTGTGTGTGTGTGTGTGTGTTTGCTTGCTATAGCATTTTATGGTTGTGGTGTACAATGCTGTGCTGTGGTATCTTATTCTGTGTAGTCTAGCATGTAATGTCGTAAAGTGAGCAGTGTGGTCTAGTATGGTGTAGCGTAGTGTCGCATGTAGTGTAGTGTAGTGTAGTATGGTGTGGTGTGGTGTGGTGTGGTGTGGTGTGGTGTGGTGTGGTGGTGTGGTGCGGTGTGGTGTGTGTGGTGTGGTGTGGTGTCGTGTGGGCAGGTGTGGTGTGGTGTGGGTGTGGGTGTGGTGTGTGTGTGGTGTGGTGTATCGTGTCTGTGGTGTCGTGTGGTGTCGTGTGGTGTGTCGTGTCGTGTCGTGTCGTGTGTCGTGTCGTGTCGTGTCGTGTGGTGTGGTGTGGTGTAGTGGAGTGGAGTGGAGTGGAGTGGAGTGTCCACAGTATAGCACAGGTCAGTGTCGTGCAGTAAAGTGTTGCGTAGCGGAATGCAGTGTTTACAGAGCAGTCTTACGTAGCACAGTGCAGCATAGTGGTCACTGTATTGTGTAGTATAAACTGGAATAGTGAACTTAAGAGTATTGATATGAGATAGAACAGCACTGTATAGAATGATACACATAGTGTACATTAGATAATGTCACGTTTTCACGTCACCGTGCAAAGTGACATGATATAACAATGTGGAGTTTTTTGTATATCATTTTGTAGCATGCTGTTTTGTAGTAAGGTAAAACGCGTTTTTTTTTTCTGATTTTCTTTTGTTTTTGTCTCTCATATCCCATGCCACTTAAGTGGAATTACCTCCACGCTGCTCATTCCAGTTCCCTGTCCAGAACTACACCCTTTCTTATCACACCATAACCCCAGTGCCAGCAATCCACAGGGGGCAATCAACGTCAAGTCATCACGAGGCAACGCATCCAAGGACACGTTACATTGCTACTGTCTCACTTTGTTGGTGTTCAGCGGCCCCTGCAATTCCCTGATGTTCAGTGGCGTCCTGCTATTCCCTTATGTTCAGCGGCGTCCTGCAATTCCCTGATATTTAGTGGCGTCCTATAATTCCCTGATGTTCAGCGGTGCCCTGTATTCCCTGAAGTACAGTGGTGCCTTGCTATACCCTGATGTTCAGCGGCGTCCTGCAATTCCCTGATGTCCAGTGGTGCCTTGCAATACCCCTGATGTTCAATGGTGCCCTGCAATTCCCTGATGTTCAGTGGTGCCCTGCAATTCCCTGATGTACAGTGGTGCCTTGCAATTCCCTGATGTACAGTGGTGCCTTGCAATTCCCTGATGTTCAGCGGTGCCCTGCAATTCCCTGATGTTCAGTGGTGCCCTGCAATTCCCTGATGTTCAGTGGTGCCCTGCAATTCCCTGATGTACAGCGGTGTCCTGCAATTCCTTGATGTTCAGTAGTGCCCTGCAATTCCCTGATGTTCAGTGGTGCCCTGCAATTCCCTGACGTACAGTGGTGCCCTGCAATTCCCTGATGTACAGTGGTGCCCTGCAAGTCCTTGATGTTCAGCGGTTCCCTGCAAGTCCCTGATGTACAACGGTGCCCTGCAATTGTCTGATGCACAGTGGTGCCCTGTAATTCCCTGATGTACAGCGGTGCCCTGCAATTTACCTGATGTTCAGCGGTGCCCTGCAAGTCCTTGATGTTCAGTGGTTCCCTGCAGTTCCCTGATGTACAGTGGTGCCCTGCAATTCCCTGATGTACAGTGGTGCCTTGCAATTCCCTGATGTACAGTGGTGCCTTGCAATTCCCTGATGTTCAGTGGTGCCCTGCAATTCCCTGATGTTCAGTGGTGCTCTGCAATTCCCTGATGTTCAGTGGTGCCCTGCAATTCCCTGATGTTCAGTGGTGCCCTGCAATTCCCTGATGTTTCAGTGGTGCCCTGCAATTCCCTGATGGTCAGCGGTGCCCTGCAATTCCCTGATGTTCAGTGGTGCCCTGCAGTTCCCCGATGTTCAGTGGTGCCCTGTAATTCCCTGATGTTCAGTGGTGCCCTTCAGTTCCCTGATGTTCAGCGGCGTCCTGCAATTCCCTGATGTTCAGTGGTGCCCTGTAATTCCCTGATGTTCAGTGGTGCCCAGCAATTCCCCGATGTTCAGCGGTGCCCTGCAATTCCCCGATGATCAGCGGTGCCAGTTCTCATTCAGCTTAGGCAGGACATCACCCACTGACCCTGCTACAGACAACACTAACTACTTAGTCGCGGAGCCAGCATGAATGATGAGCATCCTCTTTCCGGAGGGCGCCGCCATGTCCGTAGAAACGCGTCCCCATGAACTTAGCGACACTGGTGACCTGGATATGAGCGCACCAAGGGCATAGACGGTGGAAAGGAAATCGAAATTTAGGTCACACTATGAGAGAGAGAGAGAGAGAGAGAGAGAGAGAGAGAGAGAGAGAGAGAGAGAGAGAGAGAGAGAGAGAGAGGAGAGAGAGAGAGGAGAGAGGTAATGAGGAAAAAAAAAAGCTACAGCCTAATCTTCCATCCCTGTAACCACCACCACCACCACCACCACCACGACCACCCTCCTTTCTCCATTATCTCCCTTTCTTGCTCCTTCTCTCTCCCACCTCCCTTTGAAACCCCGAACAAGGAAAAAAAAACAAGGAAAATGTCAAAACCATCAAAGCATTGGCAAACTCACTTTCCCTTCAGAAGTCAGCTGGGAGTCTGGCTTAGAGTTCAGAATGACCCAAGCAACTATCATACTGGCCATTACAGCTGTACAGACCAGACGAGATAAAAACATCTCAGGAGACCATTTAACGTATTTCATTTCTTTCCCTCCTCCCTGTGCGTCCTTCCCTTTTCTCTGTATTCGCTTAGCACGGTTCTCGGCTGCTGTCTTTTTTTTTCATCTGTTTGATTTGTCTCTCTGTCCCCCTGTACTGTCCCTATTTCTCTCTGCCCTCCCTGCGCCCTTTCTCAAACTGAAGAATTGCTGTATTTTGAAGTAAAATGAGCAGTATGTCCCCTTCAAAATGTCTTACCAAACCTCGCCTTTTTCTCTTTTTCTCTGCATGGAACGACTTTGCACGTTTTTTTTTTTTGCAGTTATCCCTAAATGTTCAGGTCTTTTATGCTGGGTTTGACTACTGCTGCGTATCTCATGGCCGTAATTGTTTTTACTGCTGGAAACGTATCCCCAGTGACGGGATACTGAGGTTTTTTTTTTAGTCAGATATGCACTGTCATGTTTTTGACCCTTTGCCTTAGTTTTACTTGATTGCTGCTAGCTTTATGGATGTGTGACACTGACATCTAAACTGCCTACGTCTCCACATTTTTCGCTCGGTTTATAGCATGTGTATCCTATAGAGACAACAGCGTCTGGACTTTGGATACAGTCATATCTTCGATCTCAGTCTTATTCGCACAGGAACTAGAACAGTTCAGTGTGTAAGCAATGCATTTTCAAATTCACGCAAGTAGGTGGGTTTTTCTCTTAACAACTAGTTGATGGTGATTCCTGCGGACGTTTATTTATACCAAAACGGACATACACTTGCACACATACACACATGCGAGCGGGGGGCGCGCACGTGCCAACACACACACACACACACACACACACACACACACACACACACACACACACACACACACACACACACACACACACAAAACAATTGCATTTCAATGTTCTTTTCTGATATGACACCCTGAACGATCAGTGCGAAATTACTCTACAATTTTTCAACCACAGACACATCAAATAAATATCCCCATTCATTTACAGAGAGGTCTTTCACACCTGTGAACGCCTGATCAGCACCTATTAGATCAAAGGTGTTCTATACATAGAAAGATGTAGCCATAAGATGATACATAAATATCACTTGCCAGGAAATAAATGTCATTGATATTGAGGGATCTAGACATACTGTCTTTCAAATCATTGTACTGCATTGTGCACTACTATTTTGTGCATTTCTGCTGCTATTCCCCACAGGAAACCAATCGCCATGGGGAATTCGTCAAGAAAGACGTCGCCATGCTTGCTTGTTCTGTCTGTTTACAAGTCAGTGTGTCTACCTATTAAATGTGATGTACCTACCCAATTTTCAAGGTTCATCCCCTTTCTTTCTGTAGTTTCTTTCACGTGTGATACGTGCCTGTAGTTCAGGGGACACTAGGTTATTGTTCCATTAGAAAGACTTATCTAGGTACATGTTTGGTGTTCGTCTTCTTCTGTTGTTAATACTGATCATGGCAAGCATGATTACTGAGGAGGATGAGAAAGACTTAGCTTGACATGTTTGGTGTTAGTCTTCTGTTGTAAATACAGATGATGACAAGTATGACATTGAGGAGGATGAGGGGCGAGAGGGAGTGGCTGGAGAGGAGAAGCACTTGGATGGGAAAGGTCAATGCAGACAGGTACAAAAACTGCTTTAGTAATTAACGTCTCGTCCCGACAAGTACTGACGTGGGAAGAAAGTCATTACCCTGTCTGTGGGACTCTCGTAGCCGCGTCCGTCGTATGACAGCAGCAGCAGCAGCAGCAGCAGCAGCAGCAGCAACAGACTACTTGACGTTAAAGCCTGCTCTCTCTCTCTCTCTCTCTCTCTCTCTCTCTCTCCCCTGCTCTCTCCCCATCACCTTACTGTCATTATTCACATTGAAGTATCGACAACGGTGTCAGCAGCTCGGAGCCAGTGTGAAATAATGAATGTGTTTGAGCTGTCTGTTCACAACATCGCTTGAGCACCTATCAGTACTTGAACGTTGCAATTTTGCAGCATGCCGCCCTTCTCAACAAGAAGAAAAACACGTTGATTTGCTTGCTTGTTTGCACGTGTGCAAGCCCGCGCGCGCGCGTGTGTTTGTATTTGTGTGTTTGTGTGTGTGTGTGTGTGTGTGTGTGTGTGTGTGTGTGTGTGTGTGTGTGTGTGTGTGTGTGTGTGTGTGTGCGTGCGCGCGCGCGCGCGCATGCGTGCGTGCGTACTTGAGTGTGTGTGTTTTTTTTTTGGGTGGGGGGTATGTTTGGATGTTCATTGATTATTAAAGCAAATAGCTACACAGAATGATACATTATTTCGACAGTAGAGGATACGCTCCTGCCGGTTTTTGCTGCAGTCACCTTGGTAATTGGTAATGAAGACATCGGCCTTGGCATCAAAGGTGAAGTGCCCAGTGGTGTGTTTCACTGAGTGCAAAGCATTTCTGTGATGAACAGGCCAGCATCAACACAAGTTCCTTCCCGTTGTTAGCTGTTCATTTCTCAGCTTGTGTTTGTTTGCTGTGCCTCTATTTTTCTCTCTTTGTATTTGCATACATGTCCTACTACACAAGCACATAGACACACACATAGACAGACAGACACACACACACACACACACAAAACACATGCGTGCACACACATAAAAACACACATGCATGCGCACACACACACAAATGCACACTTGTACACACGCAGACATATAAACGTTCGCAATTCACACACACACACACACACACACACACACACACACACACACACACACATACACACACACATTCTCTCTCTCTCTCTCATACACACACAGACACTCACACATACTCACTCACACACACACACACACACACACACACACACACACACACACACACACAGAGAGAGAGAGAGAGAGAGAGAGAGAGAGAGAGAGAGAGAGAGAGAGAGAGAGAGAGAGAGAGAGAGAGAGAGAGAAGTAATTGCATTTCAGTTTGCTCCTCCGATATCACACCTGAATGATCAGTTTTCAAAATTACTCCACAATTCTTGAAGCACAGACACATCAAATGAATATCCACATTCAATTACAGAAAGGTCTTTCGCACTTGTGAACGCCTGATTACCACCCATTAGATCAGAGGTTTTCTAAATTGAAAGAGGTACAAATGAGATGATACATAAATATCACTTTCAATGGAACAAATGTCATTTATATCAAGGGATCTAGACTGATTATCTTTCAAATTATTGTACTGCATTATGTGTATTTCTGCTGCTATTCCGCACAGAAAACCCAATCGCCATGGGGAATTCGGCACCAAAGACTTCGCCATGCTTACGTGTTTTGTCTGCTTCCTATTCTGTGTAGCTACCTATTAAATGCGATGTCCTTAACCAATTCTTCAAGGGGCGTCCCCTTCCTTTCTGTAGTTTCTTTCACGTGTGATACGTGCCTGTAGTTCAGGGGACACTAGGTTATTGTTCCATTAGGAAGACTTTGGAAGGTATATGTTTTGTTTTAGTCTTCTTCTGTTCTCAATTCTGATGATGACAAGGATGACATTGAGGAGGATGAGGGGTGAGAGGGGAGTGGCTGGAGGAGGAGAGGAACACTTGGATTGGAAAGGTCAATGCAGACAGGTACAAAAACTGTTTTGATAATGAACGTCTCCTCCCGACAGGTACTGACGTGGGAAGCAAGTCATTACCCTGTCTTTGGGACTCTCGTACCAGCGTCCGTCGTATGACAGCAGCAGCAGCAGCAGCAGCAGCAGCACCAACACCAGCAGCAACAAACTACTTTACGTTAAAGCCTTCTCTCTCTCTCTCTCTCTCTCTCTCTCTCTCTCTCTCTCTCTCCTGTCTGTCTGTCTCTCTCCCTGTCTCTCTCTCTCTCTCATGTCTCTCTCTCTGTCTCTCTCTGTCTGTCTGTCTCTCTCCCACCTCCCCCCCCCCCCCCCCCCCCCCCCCCCCCCCCCCCCCCCCCCCCCCCCCCCCCCGTTCTCTCTCTCCCGGCAACTCACTGTCATTATTCACATTGATGTATCGACAACTGTGCTGGCAGCACGGAGCCAGTGTGAGACAATGAATGTGTTTGAGCTGTCTGTTCACAACATCACTTGAACACCTATTAGTACTTGAACGTTGCTCAATCATCAATTTTGCAGCATGCCGCCCCTTCTCAACAAGAAGAAAAAAAAAACGTTGATTTGCTTGCCTGCTTGCACGTGTTCGTGTGCAAGCGCGCGCGCGCGCGCGCGTGTGTTTGCATTTGTGCACGCGTGTGTGTGTGTGTGTGTGTGTGTGTGTGTGTGTGTGTGTGTGTTTGTTGGGATGTTCATTGATTATTAAAGCAAATAGCTACACAGAATGATATCCTATTTCGACAACAGAGGATACGCTCCTGCCGATTTTTGCTGCAGTCACCTTGGTAATTGGTAATGAAGACATCGGCCTTGGCATCAAAGATCAAGTGCCCATTGGTTTGTTTCGCTGAGTGCAAAGATTTCTGTGATGAACAGGCCAGCATCAACACAAGTTCCTTCCCGTTGTCAGCTGTTCATTTCTCAGCTTGTGTTTGTTTGCTGTGCCTCTATTTTCTCTCTTTTGTATTTGCATACATGTCCTACTACACAAGCACATAGACACACACAAACACACATACACACACACACACACACACACACACACACACACATGCACACACATACACACACACACACACACACACACACACACACACACACACACACACACACACACACACACACACACACGCGCGCGCGCGCGCGCACACACACACACAAAACATACATGCATGCACACACATACACAAACAGACACTTGTACACACGCAGACACATAAACGTTCTCAATTCACACACACACACACACACACACACACACACACACACACACACACACACTCTCTCTCTCTCTCTCTCTCTCTCTCTCTCTCTCTCTCTCTCTCTCTCTCTCTCATACACCCAGACACTCACACACTCTCTCTCCCTCTCACATTTCAGTTTTTTCCTCTGATATGACACCTGAATGATCAGTTCAAAATTACTCCACAATTCTTTAACCACAGACACACCAAAAGAATATCCCCATTCATTTACAGAAAGGTCTTTCGCACTTGTGAACGCCTGATTACCACCCATTAGATCAGAGGTTTTCTAAACTGAAAGAAGTAAAAATAAGAATGATACATAAATATCACTTTCAAGGGAAAAAAAGTCATTTATATCAAGGGATCTAGACTGATTGTCTTTCAAATTATTGTACTGCATTATGTGTATTTCTGCTGCTATTCTGCACACAGAAAACCAATCACCATGGGACATTCGTCACCAAAGACTTCGCCATGTTTACTTGCTTTGTCTGCGTACAGTTCTGTGTACCTGCCTATTAAATGCGATGTCCTTAACCAATTTTTTCAAGGTTCGTCCCCTTTCTTTCTGTAGTTTCTTTCACGTGTGATACGTGCCTGTAGTTCAGGGGACACTAGGTTATTGTTCCATTAGAAGAGACTTGGAAGGTATATATATATTTTTTTTAATGCTGATCGATGAGAATGAGGATGATTAAGATGATGCTACGGATTTCCATTTCGGTCAGAGACTACATGACAGAGCTGTACTCTACGCTTTGGAAGGTATATGTTTGGTTTTAGTCTTCTTCTGTTCTCAATTCTGATGATGACAAGGATGACATTGAGGAGGATGAGGGGTGAGAGGGAGTGGCTGGAGAGGAAAAGCACTAGGGAAAGGTCAATGCAGACAGGGAAAAAAAAACTGTTTTGATAATGAACGTCTCCTCCCGACAAGTACTGACGTGGGAAGAAAGTCATTACGCTGTCTGTGGGACTCTCGTACCAGCGTCCGTCATATGACAGCAGCAGCAGCAGCAGCAGCAGCAACAGACTACTTGACGTTAAAGGCTGCTCTCCCCTCTCTCTCTCTCTCTCTCTCTCTCTCTCTCTCTCTCTCTCTCTCTCTCTCTCTCTCACTGTGTCATTAATCACATTGAAGTATCGACAACCGTGTCGGCAGCTCGGAGCCAGTATGAAATAATGAATGTGTTTGAGCTGTCTGTTCACAACGTCGCTTGAGCACCTATCAGTACTTGAATGTTGCTCAATCATCAATTTTGCAGCATGCAGATCTTCTAAATGAGAAGCAAAAACACGTTGATTTGCTTGCTAGCTTGCTTTCGCGCGCGCGCGCGCGTGTGTGTGTGTGTGTATGAGTGCGTGCGTACGTGTGTGTGTGTGTGTGTGTGCGTGTGTGTGTGCGTGCGCGTGCGTGCGTGTGTGCGTGCGTGCGTGCGTGCGCGCGCGCGCGCGCGCGCGCGCGCGCGTGTGTGTGTGTGTGTGTGCGTGCGTGTGT
>JADBJO010000557.1:57500-62500 GCA_016801955.1 Conus betulinus | reverse complement strand
CTTGGTTCAGTCATTTTAGAAACAGATATTCTTACACAATGGTATTAAATGTGGAGTGTCCATCTGCGTGCTTTGATGAGTGCGAAACGTTCCTGTGATGCACAGGCCGGCTCTGTCATGCATTTGTTAGCATGGCGCTCTTTCTGCCTTTAGGTTTGTCTGTGTCCGTCTGTTCTCTCTCTCTCTCTCTCTCTCTCTCTCTCTCTCTCTCTCTCTCTCTCTCTCTCTCTCTCTCTCTCTCTCTCTCTCTCTCTCTCTCGATATCATTTAGAGAGAAACGAAGCGCGTTTTATCAATGAATGTCTGTCCAAAACAGGCAGAGAACACGGTCATTACCCTGTCTGCTTGCATCTCATTCCAGAGTCAGACATATTGCAGCAGCAGCAGCAGCAGCAGCAGCAACAGCAAAAGCAGCAGCAGCACAGACGAGGTGATGTTATAGCCTGTTCACTCCGTCATCAACTGGTAAATTCCAACAACTGTGTTGACGACTCTAGATTGTGTGAGATAACATGTGGAGTATTCTGTTCAAATCTTCTATGTAGAACCAGTAATTGAGATCTAGCCAGCTATCGTTGCTTGAAACATGCAACTGCTCTATACAACAACAACAACAACAACAACAACGAAATATATCATGAAATCTGAGACCTTCTGGCTTGTTGATGGACTATAACAGCAATTAATTGTTCAGAATGATGGATTTTTTTTCCTATGACAGAGGACCTCGCAAGTTGCATGTTGATTCTTGGTTCAGTTAGTCTGGTAACAAACACTCTGACGTTAGTATTTCAGGGGGAGTGCCCGTCTGCGTGCTTTGATGAGTACGAAACGTTCATGTGATGAAAAGTGTCGGCTCTGTCACATACATTTTGTCAGCATGGCGCTCTTTCTCCCTCTGGGTTTTTGTCTCTGTTCATCTGTTTTCTCTGTTTCTGTCTGTCCCTCTCTGTCTGCCTCTTTGTCTCTGTCTCTATTTTCACCCTGTCTCTGTCTCTATGTTCACTCTCTCTCTCTCTCTCTCTCTCTCTCTCTCTCCTCTCTCTCTCTCTCTGTGTGTGTGTGTGTGTGTGTGTGTGTGTGTGTGCGTGTCTGCGTGTGCTGTCTGTCTGTCTGTCTGTCTGTCTGTCTGTCTCTCCCTCTTTCTGTATGTATGTATTTGTATGTGCTGTCTTAAGTTGTGATTTAATTTTCTCCCTCCCTCCCTCCCTCCTCTCTCTCTCCTCTCTCTCTCTCTCTCTCTCTCTCTCTCTCTCTCTCTCTCTCTCATTATATAAATGAGGGTGATTAAACAAAACAAAACCAAAAACAAAGCGCAGCAAAGTTTGAAACTTTCTACGAACGTTGACTTGGAACTTCTGGAGGGCTGCCGAGAAGGGCGTGAACTGTGCTCTGTGTGTGTGTGTGTGTGCGTGCGTGCGTGCGTGCGTGCGTGCGTGCGTGCGTGCGTGCGTGCGTGCGTGCGTGCGTGTGAGTGAGTGAGAGTGTGTGTGTGTGTGTGTGTGTGTGTGTGTGTGTGTGTGTGTGTGTGTGTGTGTGTGTGTGTGTGAGTGTGTGTGTGTGTGATTCATAATGCACTTCGTTATTTCACAGCACCCTTGCTTCAGTCAGGAGACATTTGTAAGTAATAAGACACACACAAGACTCATCCTGCTCTTCAGTTCATCTAACAGAGACTCTTATCATGCGCATGGCCGGGAGAAGAGAGGGGCCACTTCCGTTTCCACAAACCTGCCTCTTTTTCAATTCGTCTTGCTTTTCTATACACTAGGTGACTGTCTCTCAGGAACTTCTGACATCGAAAGCTCTGGAAATTCCAGAATGTGTTGACTGGAGGGATGAGTTAAACCAGGTCAATGGTCTGTTTTTAAAAACTCGTGAAAGTAACTTCCCGTTTCGACCGGCTTTGCAATCCCCCTAATGATTGATGTTGTCTGTCTGTCTATGACACATGCTGTCTGTTGGTCTGTATGTCTATGATAGATGTTGTCTGTTGGTCTGTCTGTGATAGATGTTGTCTGTTGGTCTGTCTGTCTATGATAGATGTGTCTGTTGTCTGTCTATGATAGATGTTGTCTGTTGGCCGGTCTGTCTGTGAGAGATGTTGTCTGTTGATCTGCCTATGATAGATGTGGTCTGTTTTGTCTGTCTGTCTATGATGGATGTTGTCTGTTGGTCTGTCTGTCTATGATATATGTTGTCTGTTGGTCTGTCTGTCTATGATATATGTTGTCTGTTGGTTTGTCTGTCTATGATGGATATTGTATGTTGGTCTGTCTGTCTATGAGAGATGTTATCTGTTGGTCTGTCTGCCTGTGATAGATGTTGTCTGTTGGTCTGTCTGTCTATGATGGGTGTTGTCTGTTGGTCTGTCTGCCTGTGATAGATGTTGTCTGTTGGTCTGTCTGTCTATGATGGGTGTTGTCAGTTGGTCTGTCTGCCTGTGACAGATGTTGTCTGTTGGTCTGTCTGTCTATGATGGGTGTTGTCAGTTGGTCTGTCTGCCTGTGTGATAGATATTGTCTGTTGGTCTGTCTGTCTATGAGAGATGTTGTCTGTTGGTCTGTCTATGATAGATGTTGTCTGTTGGTCTGTCTGTCTATGATAGATGTTGTCTGTTAGTCTGTCTGTCTATGATAGATGTTGTCTGTTGGTCTGTCTATCTATGATAAATATTGTCTGTTGGTCTGTCTATTTTTTGTCCATGTCCACTTTTTTTTTTTCTCTCGATCACCTGTTGTTCTCTTTATCGGTCCTCTCCTCTCTCTCTCTCTCTCTCTCTCTCTCTCTCTCTCTCTCTCTCTCTCTCTCTCTCTCTCTCTCTCTCTCTCTCTTCATGAGAGGGTAGATGTCATTAGCAATATTAGTTAGAAGGCCATTTCGGATTTTTCAAATTACCTTATTTCCTGCACGAATCGCTGTACCCCATCGACTTTTCGAATGGCCATTAAGATCGGTTTGTCAACGTAACCCCAGTTACTGACATCTTAGGGAAACGAACCGATAACGTTCCTTTAGAAGCAGATAGTTTACAGGAACACCTCAGATACTTCAGGGTAGTAAACTGAAGGGAGGGATAGAAACCACAAGACACGAGGATGTATTTTCAGGCGAATTGCAACACTCCAGAATTGATCCATCGGCAGATATATGCAGGTATCCTCAGAAAAAATCCACAACTTCCAATATATATATATATATATATATATATATATATATATATATATATATATATTAGCGGCACTGTTTTTCTGCCCTTCAAATCTTTGCCAAGTCATTAATAATGTAATGAAGGAGCAATTGCTAGTCTGTTGTTTCCTCCCACCTCTAAATTGTTAACACACACACACACACACACACACACACACACACACACACACACACACACACACACACACACACACACACACACACACACACACACACACACACACACACACACACACACAGCATGTCTGACGACGAACGTCTACAAGAAGCACCATCAACCGTGTGCAAAAGACACTCATCTTTCACCGTGCGTGTGGATCCCCATTTCCACCCGAACGAGTGCCTAGCATTAATACCTCCTCAACCCAGGATCCATTTGTCAATAAACTAAATGTTATATGCTGCTACCTTACGAAACTAGAGTAACAAAGGTAATTTCACAGAACAAAGGTCACATGACTATAAAGCCTGCGGAAGAAAGAATCCAGCAGGAGATATGAACATATATTTTTAGCTTTAAAGTTTTAAGTACACATGGTAAATGCATTACTTCCTAGAGAAGCCAATAATCCTAACCAGCAGGGAACTAATACTGAGAGTTCTGCCTTTTCCCGACTTACGACCCACTCACAAATTTATGTCTGACATCTTGTTGCTAATTTCTGTGATGTTTGAATGGCGGTTTTATTGACAGGTGTGTGTGGCTCTGTGCAACCTCATTTTCAATCTCTTCTGGAATACTACTAATCCCTGAATGAACTAAACAAAATTGTTCCATAGTTAGTCCACAAATGTATCGACAACTTCAGACTGTGTAAAATGAACTTTTTAGCAGTCTGATTGAATCTCTTTATTATTGATCTAGTTGCAAAGTTGATCTAGTTGCAAAGTGAAACGACTGCAGGCGGAAATCTAAACAAATCTTAGTGTCAGCGAACCGCCCAGAGAAACGTGGACAAACGAGTCACAAGACAACACACAACACGTTTCGACCTCTTAGGTCTTCCTCAGGTGAAACAAAAACGAATAAAATAAACGAAAATGCACTTGGCTTTGATCGCTTCAGATTACTTCTGAGTTCAGCGCAAGGAAGAAGGCGTTGTTTCACCTGAGGAGGACGTAAGAGGTCGAAATGCGTTTGTGTGTTGTCTTGTGACTCGTTTGTCCACGTTTCTCTGAGCGGTTCGCTGACATTTATTTAAGATCTCTTTATTATTACTTAGTCTGTCATCAGTGTTGGAACAAGTCACTGCTAAAATGTCTTAGAATTTGAGTAGTGCAGGAATGTTGACGAACTGTAAAAGCAGATAGTTGCTCAGAATGACGAATTTTCCCCTACGAGAGGTCTTGGGAGTTCCAGATGATTCTGGGTTAACTTACTGTGGTAACGAACCCCTTGGCTTTGGTAGTAAACGTGGAGAGCCCAGCTCTCTCTCTCTCTCTCTCTCTCTCTCTCTCTCTCTCTCTCTCTCTCTCTCTCTCTCTCTCTCTCTCTCTCTCTCTCTCTCTCTCTCTCTCTCTCTCTCTCTCTCTGTGTGTGTGTGTGTGTGTGTGTGTGTGTGTGTGTGTGTGTGTGTGTGTGTGTGTGTGTGTGTGTGTGTGTGTGTGTGTGTGTGTGGGTGTTGTGTGTGTGTGTGTGTGTGTGTGTGTGTGAGTGTGTGTGTGTGTGTGTGTGTGTGTGTGTGTGTGTGTGTGTGTGTGTGTGTGTGTGTGTGTGTGTGTGTGTGTGAGTGCGAGCGCGCGTGTATATGTGTGTGTGTGTGTGTGTGTGTGTGTGTGTGTGTGTGTGT
>JADBJO010000557.1:50000-52500 GCA_016801955.1 Conus betulinus | reverse complement strand
GAATACTAGGTGTGTTCCTGTGATGAACTCGTCGACTGTATTGTACGTTTATCAACCTTGCGATCTCCTTGCCTGACTCACACGTTTATTTTGCCTTGTGCTCTTTTTACCCTCTGTTTTTTTTTTTTTTTTCCCTGTTCGTCTGTCTCTTTTTTTTTCGTGTTGTTGTCGTTGTTGTTTTTGTATTGGTCTCTGTTTTTCTCTTGTATTTCTCTCTCTGTCCATCTCTCTCTGTCCATCTCTCTCTGTCCATCTCTCTCTCTCTCTCTCTCTCCTCTCTCTCTCTCTCTCTCTCGTCTCTCTCTCTCTCTCTCTCTCTCTCTCTGAGTATGACGCATGCCGGTGATGAACACGTCGGCTCTATGCATACATTTGTTAACCTTTGCGCTATCTTTGTCTCTGAGTTTGTTTTTGTCCTGTCTTTTTTTGTCTTCTCGTCTCTCGCTCTTCCAAGATCTGTCTGCTTCTCTCTCTCTCTCTCTCTCCCTCTCCCTCTCTCTGTCTTCTCTCTCTCTCTCTGAGTATGACGCATGCCGGTCCTCTCTCTCCATACTCTGTTTAACCTTTGTCGCTCTCTTTGTCTCTCTCTCTTTTTGTCCGCTGTCTTTTCCTATCTCTCTCTCATTTCTTTGCTCTCTGAGTCTCTGCTTCTCTCTCTCCTCTCTCTCTTCTCTCATCTCCTCTCCTCTCTCTCTCTCTCTCTCTCCTCTCTCTCTCTCTCTCTCTCTCTCTCTCTATATATATATCAATATAATATATATATATATTATACATAGTTGTTTGTGTGTCTATGTCTGTCTGTCTCTCTCTGTTTGTGTGTCTGTGTCTGTCTGGCTGTCCCCGTCTCTCTCTCTCTCTCTCTCTCTCTCTCTCTCTCTCTCCATCCGACATGATATATATTCCTGTCACATTCACAGTAGGAAAAGAGAGGGGTCACTAACAGTTCTGCCAACAGGTCCGTTCGTAATCAATCTCGCTCCCCTGCAGTATGTGAATGGCTCTCAGTCATTACTTTCTTCTAGCTCTTAAACATTCAAAAGTGTAATACCCAGACACATAAGCTGGATGCGTTCGATGGTCATTTTTAGACAAGTTTTTTTTTTACAGCAATTTTTCCCCCCCATGCAACCAGCGTTGTCTTAGTATAGTATAGTGATTCTCAAACTGACACATCTTGCCAGTTGGTAGGTCTGTATGCCTCTCATCTCTGTCTGTCTGTCTGTCTGTCTGTCTGTCTGTCTGTCTGTTTGCCTGTATCTCTCACTCTCTCTGTCTCTGTCTCTGTCTGTCTCTCTCACTTTCTCCCCTCTGTGTGTGTGTGTGTGTGTGTGTGTGTGTGTGTGTGTGTGTGTGTGTGTGTGTGTGTGTGTGTGTGTGTGTGTGTACATGAGAGAAAAGATGTCATTAATGATGTTCTTTCTAGAAGCTGCCATCTTATCTTTAAATAATCCTATTTCCAGCCTGAACCAGGATACCACATCGATTTTCTAAGGGCCGTCAAGATCGGCTCGTCAAGCTAGCCACTGTTGCTTTCATCTTACGGAAGTGAGCAGCAAACTTTCCCTTAGAAGTGACGGTTTTAAAGAAAAGCCTGAGATATTTCAGGATGCTAGGGTTAAGGGAGGGATTAAAAAAAAAAAAGACAAGACACAAGGATGTATTTTTAGCCGAATTGCTATGTGCCAAAGACGTTCCGTAGGCAGGTATATGTAAGAGTCCCCAGGCGATATTATAACTTCCCGATCAATATATCTGTTCCCAGTCAAGTGCATGTATTCTTAAGAGAAACAGTAAGTGAGAGACCGTAAACCAAGGACCGTTTAGCTGCACCACATGCATGGATTCACAAGGTTTGACAAAATACTAGAACAACTACATAAATACAGATACACGCATAGAGACATACGTGTGCTCACAAATACACGCCACACACACATGCTTGTGTACACATATGCAAATTCACATATAAACACACACACACACACACACACACACACACACACACACACACACACACACACACACACACACACACACACACACACACACATCTACAACTTACTTAACGCAACAATTCTGCAAAGAAGTATCAAAAAAGAAAAAAAGAAGAAGAACAAGCACACAAGCAGAAAAGAATACTGCCGAGAAAAACGAAGCCATTTTCATCAATGAATCTCTTCCAGACAGGCAGAGAACAATGTCATTACCCTGTCTGCATGCATCTCATCCCAGCGTCAGACATATTGCAGCAGCAGCAGCAGCAGCAGCAGCAGCAGCAGCAGCATCTACTTGACGTCGCAGCCTGTTCTGTCTGTGAGATCACTCCTTTTATGGACATGGAACTTATCAGCAACAGTGTCGATGACTCTTAGACTGAGCACAATCATGTTTGGAGCATTCGGTTCACATCTCCTCTCTGTCCACCGTCAGCACTTAGTCTCCCATTGTGTCGGAACATACAACTGCTGAAAAGATATTGTAGATTTTAGGGGTGGTGCTG
>JADBJO010000557.1:27500-37500 GCA_016801955.1 Conus betulinus | reverse complement strand
TTTTGCACATGCAGCTTTGTAAGACCAGAGAAATTTAGTGATGGCGAAGCACAATGAGGTCACTTTCAAAGTGAGGTGACTGCAAGCGGAAACTGAATCAAACTTAAAAGAAAAAATAATATTCCGCCAACCAAACGAGACAAAAAGATATTACAAGACCAAACACGATGCGTTTTGACCTCTTTGGTCTTCTTCAGGCAAGACAAACACCATTGAATACAATGGAAACGAAGAACGAACAATCACTTAGCTCCTCAAATGGGATGTGGCCCACATCCATTTTGCGCCCAGTTTGATGAGACAAATGATTGCTCGTGCTTCGTTTTCATTGTCTTGAATATTGTTTGTCATGCCTTAAGAAGATCAAAGAGATCAAAACGCACCGCTTCTTGTCTTATGTTCTCTCTCTCTCTCTCTCTCTCTCTCTCTCTCTCTCTCTCTGTCTGTCTGTCTGTCTGTCTGTCTGCTGCGGATTAGCAGTTTTTTTCTTTCAATTTTGTATCATAATAAGTGAAACCACATTATAGCAAAGCATAGAAACAGTGTTATTTGCTTCAGGATGAACAGACCGTTTCATATTTTTTTTTTATATACACGATATATGTTCACCATCTTTCCAAAATGGTAGAAATGTAAAATAGGTGAAAGGTATGCGAACACCAGAAATAAATGTATCTAATGAATTAGACGTCATGCATGTTCCCTCAAAACAGGACGTCTTAAGTTACATCACTATTCGATCCTGACGCACATTGGACGTGTTACCACGTGAACATTTGAACATTGAGTCCAAATACCAAAGCGTGGAGGGGAGATGGGCAGTCGTGTTCAGACGAGTTAAGAGGACATGAGTCAGGGATAAAAGAAACAGAGAGGATCAGGATACTGGAACGTGTGGGTGGACAAAGGGGCGGAGCGAAAGCTGGTGCAGAAGTCGTGAGGGTTAGATGAAGCAGGATCGCTCATGGGGAAGAAAAGAGAAACGTTAAGAAAGGCGAACAAACATTTGGCTGTATGATGTGGAATAGGTCTTTCCCTGCTGCATGTGTTTGATGCATGCATACCTCGGTCACGCTTGTCACGGTCGGATCACCTTGATCGGACAAGTGTTGCCGTCTCAACTGCAGCTGTAGCAAGCAATGAGCTATGTCAACAGGAAAAGAGGAAAGAGGGTGCGTGTTGTGTTACAGGTGAAGGGCTGAAGAAGAAGCTGTGAGTGGGATGACGTTGGAGGATGGGGAGCAGGCAAATCTGGTGGGAAAGCCGGGAGAGTAGGCAGCAACAGGGGCTGGAGAAATAATGGACCATTAACGTTCTGTCAGAGAGGTATTGATTGGTTCAGTGCTATGACGACTGCCCATACATTCCCTGCAGGTGAGGCGCTCTGTAGAGCAGGGGGCAGAGTGCCGTGTCTCAGTCTGTAGCAAATCAAATTCAGTGTCTTTTCTCGGAGAGTGTCTTGTCAGCTGGAAGATGTTGTGACGACGAAATCTTTAACTTTGCGTGAAGTTCTTCATCATTGAACGTGTCCAATGGATTCGTTCTGTCGCGTAAACTACGGTTTCTCCGCAATAGTTGCCTTCGTCGGTGAAAAGACACAAAGTGGCAGCAGCCATCTTTGTTTTGATCTAACCCAGGGCGAATTCCTGCCTTATCCTCGTTGTAACTTACCCACCCCTCATCCACTGCAAACCACGAGGTTAAAGGTTACTCTCGACATATGGATCCCCAAGTAACGGACCTTCGAGCTTACAACGAGGTAAGTAGGTCACTTCCCCGTTACCCACGACATGTCAGTACGGGTTACCCAACCCTCATCCACTGCAAACCACGAGGTTAAAGGTCACTCTCGACATATGGATCCCCAAGTAACGGACCTTCGAGCTTACAACGAGGTAAGTAGGTCACTTCTTCCCCGTTACCCACGACATGTCAGTACGGCCCCCGGTCAGGTGTATGCCAGGATAGGAGTTCGGTGTCTCTGGCCCTGAGGCTGAACATGACCGTAGGAGAAGAGACGACAGTGGGTGTTGATATCACACGCTTCATTGATGAAATATGGAGTCAGTTGAATTCTATCTTTGTAACCAGAACTTTCTCCATACAACTGGATAGTGTCTATTTTCGTTTCGCGAGGGAGACGCTTTATCATACATGGCCTGAATGTATTTTCCACATAAGTTATGTATGTACGTGTTATTCGTCCTTCGATTTCGAAGATGACCATGACTTCAATCTCAGATGGAAGATTGCTGAGTGTGGGTCCGCAGGTGGCTGGTGAGGCCGATCTGGACCCGGAAGGTGGGTGCTACAGTGGAGGTGGAGGTAGCTCTGGCTGCGCGCAGCTCGCTTTCTCTCAGCTTCTGCTGTGCGTCTCTTCACTGATGTACATGTACCCTTTGTGATGTTGTATGTATGTATATAGTCATGTATATCTGCTTGTGAATGTGCATATGTGTGTGTGTGTGTGTGTGTGTGTGTGTGTGTGTGTGTGTGTGTGTGTGTGAGTGCGTGTGTGTAGACTAATACATCCATGAGAGAGAGAGAGAGAGAGAGAGAGAGAGAGAGAGAGAGAGAGAGAGCACAAAAAATAGGTTGATTAGTCGAAATAATGTTTCTAAATATACCCTTCAAACTTTGCATAGAATACCAATTGAGTAAGAAACTATCATTAAATGAAGGTATTTACGGGCGAGTACATCTTGCACGTCGTGCCCCCGTTCAACACTCTGTAACACTGTAACAGAAATGCGTGCACTAACATTTCTTCATGTCTTAACCGGATACGTAATATACAAGTGAATTCTGACTTCTTTTCATAAATTTCTAGAAACTATCCTTAGAGATTTCAACGCTATTATATATGGCTGTGAAACCTGGCCACTGAAGACCACCCAGAAGAAGAAACTCGGTGCTTTTGATACCAAGTGCCTGCGTAAGATCTCGGGCATCAAATGGTCCGACTTTATACCAAATGAAGACGTCAGGACAGGTCCAAACGGCTCCCCGTGTCGACCATCGTCTGCAGACGGCGCCTCCACTGGCTGGGTCATGTCTCAAGACCTGCAAACCAAGCCATTAATGGGACCCAGCAGGCCAGAGAAAAAGAGGACGACCCAAGATGAGCTGGCGACAGACAGTGGAGAGAGACCTCAGACTCACTGACAGAGGATGAAGTGACACTAGCAAACTGGCTGAGGACCGTGCAAAGTGGAGCGCCTTGACTGCCTCATGTGTCGCAAGACGCGGGAGCATCTAAGTCTAAGTAAGTAATCCTTAGAGGATTTTGAATGATATATATGAAGGCGTGAGAAGGCCACTAAAAGCCTTCCAGAACAATTCAGCAGAAGAGGTTATATACAGAGACCGCAGCAAAGCGATTCAATACAAAGGCTTGCCCTTCAAGGAAAGATAAACAGCTCTCTACCTAACTGATCAAGACGCTTAATTCAGTCCAGCTCCGGCCCTCGAGCCATGGTCACCATAGAGACCGTGGCACTATTCCCCCACTCCTCCCTTTCGCCTCCCGCTTCGCGGTGGGGACCATACACACTGACGTCGGAACCAGACAGTAACCATTAAAGTATTGCTACTATGGAAACAATCATCATCAAATTGGAGAAACTGTTTTGAGTGTGTGTGTGTGTGTGTGTGTGTGTGTGTGTGTGCATGCTTGCGTGTGCGTGTGTGTATGTGTGTGTGTGTGTGCGTGCGTACGTGCGCGCGTACGTGCGAGCGCACGCGCGCGCGCGCGCGTGTGTGTGTATGTGTGTGTGTGTGTGTAGAGAGAGAGAGAGAGAGAGAGAGAGAGAGAGAGAGAGTGAGTTGAAACAACATTTATAAAGATATCAGATGATCATTTTTCTGACTGTGGCTCAGCTGTGTACCACCACGCTCTCTCTCTCTCTCTCTCTCTCTCTCTCTCTCTCTCTCTCTCTCTCTCTCTCTCTCTCTCTCTCTCTCTCTCTCTCTCTCTCTCAAGTGTGTCTGTACAATGTATGTATTCCATCCTCTTTAGATTATGACTCAGACGAATGTATGTTCGCATTAATCAGTAAATGAGCCCGATGTTTTCTGTGTTTTTGTTTGTTTTTGTTTTGTTTTGGTCTCTTCAAGTTGTTCCACACCTACAGCGGCTCTTCATCGTGTCTGGAATTAAAGCTGTTCTAGCTGTGCTGGTGGACTGATTGTCGAAAGTCTTTTCAGGCGTTGTGTGGTGCTTTCCTGGTTGTGCTCCTCTGGTTTGTGTACATGAGAATGGTGAAGAAAGCCGAAACGCGGATTGTCATCTCGAGGTTGCGCAACGCGAGTAAACAAAACGAAACGAAACGAAACAAAATTTAACCAAGGCAATAAGATATGTTATATAAATGCTTTTTTTTTTTTTACCCAACCCTGAGTAACGTTGTCTGACAAATTTGTTCCTCATGGTGTTGTTTGGAGGCGGACAGTTTGTTACGGCATTGTAGGGGTGTGGAGCTGCTCTTTTGGCCTGCGCTTTCGACCATGTCAGACAATCTCCGGCAGACACGATGGAACCGTGTTTTACAGGCAGCGCCAGTACGGACTGGTATGTCACGCCCCTAAAATGATCAACCATAAAATAATGAGGAGGAGGAAGAGGAGGAGGAGGAGGAGGAGGTGAAGGAGAGGAGGAGGAGGAGGAGGAGGAGGAGGAGAAGGAGGAGGTTAAGGATAAAGATGAGGATGAGGATCATAAGACTACCAAAAATAACATTTGAAAATCATTTGAATAAGCTAAACAGCATGCTAATCGTGTGCTGACAGAATTGAAAACTGACAGAACTGAAGGTACCTTGTGAACTGTTCTTCTGACAGCTGCCCCGATGATTCTCCGACAGAGTTAAGGAAGAAGAAGAAGAAGAAGAGACGGGGATAGGGCTATGGGCAGACAATCAGCAAAAAAGAGGATACCTGTTTTCCACGTTGAGCAACCTTCCTCTCTCTACATCTGCAGCGAGGACGTGTTTCAGTTGCGATCGCCCCTTATCGGAGGTCACTTGGCCACAGCTTCTCCAGGTGTGATGAGTCCAATACCCCTAGGAACCAAGGGCAAGCAGATGGATCTCATTACCCAGTCAGTCTGTGCCTCCGGGCATATAGTGCAGCGCGTTCCCTCACCTCGCGCTTTGTATTGTATTCTATCGTTATTCATAACTTTGTCGCCACAATGGAATTCTCCGTGCGAAATCCTGCTTACACTCCTTGGAGGCTGTGCGTCATAGTACTGCAGTTCAAATGTGTGTGTGTGTGTGTGTGTGTGTGTGTGTGTGTGTGTGTGTGTGTGTGTGTGTACTTATCACACTGGATTTATCTACATGGAACCAAAAACTACTAATTTTCCTTAAATGTATCACATTTGCAACATTGGTGAGCAGATAGCAGCCCAGGAAATGACAGCCCTGTCAGTTGCAGTTGCATCACGAGACAAATACCTGACAGTCTGGGAAATAGATGACGTTCGGAAATCTGCAAGGGAGGTAATCTGTGTAAGAGGTCGAGTTCACCGAGAGGGGTCTCACCGTTTTTATAAGAAATCCCGCAGCAGGTGGGCGGACACGCCCAAAGCACTTTTTGTCCCAGTATTCAGCTGAACAGTTTAATCGGAGAGAGAGAGAGGGAGAGAGAGAGAGAGAGAGAGAGAGAGAGAGAGAGAGAGAGAGACTAAAAACAAAAACCATGGGCGCGAGCCTGCAACGCAGACAGTCGATATACCGATCGTCATGCTGGCATGCGCTTCAAATTAAATATTTAACTCCCTTGATCTATCTGTTTGACCCATACACTGAGTAAAGGGTTAACTCCCATTTGCAACGGAAAGACAAGCATTACGTTTTCCCAATGTTCTCTCCGAAACAGGTATTTTACATAGTTACGTCAAAAACTGCAATATTTTGATCCCTCACAATTATTGAAATTTGTAGTTGCATCAAACTCGAGTCTGTTATTTTGCTGTGAATCACTGTTTTGACGCTGTGTTGTTATAGCTATTGTTAGAGGGGTTTTTTGTTTGTTTGTCTGTTTGTTTTTTCGTTGTTTTTCTTTTTTTTTTTTTTTTTTTTTTTTTTTTTTTTGCTGCTGCCGATATTGCTTAACTGCGCTTCGCTATGAATATACTGCTCACGGTATCTCAGTCTATCATCTCAACCGAGAGAATGGCACTCAGACCACGGTTGTAGTCTGGTGGGAAAATAGGAGAAAAAAAAAAACGAGAAAAGACAGAGAGCCCACTGTGAACGAGATTTGAACCACATCGCCCCTTCTCAGGGGGAAAGCATCATTCACTGGGCCATTTTTTTTTTTGCCAGTTTGCAGAGCTATGCCAACAGTCACACTTGTTGAAATCACTTTGTGCTTTCTTTCTGACCTTTCTTTTCCGTCTATTCTCTTTACATCTTTGTGTTCTGTCTTGTAATTTTTTGTGTGTCTCTTTGGTTGGGTGGAACAGTTAATCTTCTTTTAAGTTTGTTTTCAATTTCCGCCTGCAGTGACCTCGCTTGGAAACTAACTTTCTTTTCTCTTTTTTAGTTTTTATGTTTTGCTGTAAACATGGGTGCTGGAGGATAAAGAATGTTGTTCTGAGACGAATCAGCTGGACGTAGATGATGACGGAGGTCGTGAAGAGAAAGGACAGGTAGGAGTCGGAGGTGAAGAGACTGGGGGAGGGTAGGTGGGGGGTGGAGGCGGGGTCGAAGTGGTCTTCCCTGATGAAAGGATAAATCCGCGCAAGTGATCTGTGGAAACACTGACGTTCGGAAAAGGATGGATGGAAGAGAATGGAGGAGGCAGAAGTGGGGGGGGGGGGGGGGGGGGGGGGGGGGGGGGGGGAAGGATGGAAGGAGGGTGGTGGTGGTAGGAAGGGAAACATCGATGGTCTCGAACACTATGAAAGTAGACACAGCTACTGCCTGGATAGACATAAAGGATTGGACGAACAGAAGGTTAGGATGGGGGAAGACGGAGTGGACAGAATGTAAGAAGGGACACAAAAGGGTAAGGGGACACAAGCTGCTGAGCGTGGACCGCCTGTAGCTCTCAATAAGCGCACACAGACCATTTGCGCATCCGAACAGCGCACACTTTCAGTGTGTATTATGCGCAGGTGTATCAATGTCCAGTCATCGCAGTTTCTCGGAATCTGGCGGTTATCGTTTGGCGGTAACGCAGCAGTCTGTTTTCAGTGGTTAAGGTTTTGAATTAGTTTTCCCTGGCACTCACATAGTTGCTGCTAAAGTAATACACAGGCATAGCGTCAACGTTGCTGAAGTTAAAAACAGTTCAACGCCCCATTCAAAATCAATCAAAAACAGGATGATCTTTAATTATTCGTATGGGCTGTCACGCTCACCGACTTTTTTTGTCCCTTGGAACCTTAGTCAAGTAGAAATACGGAAACAGCAAACAATTCTCTGTTTATTTCAATGGTTGATGACGGGATCTCTGGAGTTATTCATGGTGACATGTGGTGGTACTGGTGATGGCGGTGTGGTAGTTTCACGAATCACTGCAGCTCCTCTTCGATAACATCTGCCAAACTGATCTGTTGATTACTAATACACATCAGAAAGATGATAGAATTTGGCATTTCGCGTTTCTACACACACACACACACACACACACACACACCACACACACACACACACACACACACACACACGCGCGCGCGCGCGCGCGCGCGCGCGCGCGCGCGCTCACTCTCTCATTCACTCGTTCACCATACACATGCGCACAATTCCCATTTCAGGACGTGCGCACGCCTGTGTGTGTGTGTGTGTGTGTGTGTGTGTGTGTGTGTGTGTGTGTGTGTGTGTGTGTGTGTGCGTGCGTGCATGTGTGTGTGTATGTGTGTGTGTGTGTGTGTGTGTGTGTGTGTGTGTGTGTGTGTGTGTTCTGGTGTTGCAGACAGTATTACATGCTTTTTCACTGTTCCTGCTTCTTCCGTCCTGTTTGATTGAGTACGTATCACAATCCTTTGTTGTGCGTGTGCGGCCAGAGACCAGTACAGTCCCCTGAGGAAGGCGAGGTGTGCTCGCCGAAAATTAGGGGGGAAACTGAAAACGCCATCTTATTCTTCTTATGTCCTCTCTCTCTCTCTCTCTCTCTCTCTCTCTCTCTCTCTCTCTCTCTCTCTCTCTCTCTCTGTGTCTCTGTGTGTGTGTGTGTGTGTGTGTGTGTGTGTGTGTGCGTGCGCGCGCGTGTGTGTGTCTATGCGTGCGTGTGTGTGTATGTGTATAAGTATTTGGATGGTGAGCGTGGAGTTGTGCGTGTGTGTAGGGATGTAAACGTGCTTTTACTTTTGCGTTTTCGAGTAGCAGCAGTAGTAGTAGTAGTAGTAGTAGTAGTAGTACTAGTACTAGTACTACTAGTAGAAATAGTAGTAGCTAGTAGTAGTAGTAGTAGTAGTAGTAGTAGTAGTAGTAGTAGAAGTAGTACTAGAAGTAGTAGTAATAGCAGCAACAACAGCACCAGCAGCAGCAGCAGAAGCAGCAGCAGCAGCAGCAGCAGCAGCAGCAGCAGTAGTAGTAGTAGTAGTAGTAGTAGTAGTAGAAGTTAATGTTATTTTGTTGTTGTAAATACTGATAGTAATAATGATGATAGTTGTAAATACTGATAGTAATAATGATGATAACAACAATAATAATAGTAATAACTATAATAATAATGATGATAGCGATAATAATAATATCAATTATAATGATGATAATCATAATGTCAATAATGATAATGATGATCATGATAATATTATAATAATAGTATAATAATAATAATGATGATGATGATGATGATGATGATAATAACAATAATAAATATGATGATATTACTAACGATATGAATAAGAATAACAATAACAATAAGAGGAATGTGAATAAGAATCAGAATGATTAGACTAATGATACTCCAGCTGGAGGGTGGTGTTTTTTCGCCGGTGGGCTCTGCAGTCATGAAACACGGGCTGGTACACCCATTGGTTTGCTACTTTAAGGCTGTTATCAGTTGCATCCTGTAGTCTGATTTACCTCTGTTCAGGGGCAGTTATGTCCCTTGATATCTTAATGGAGTGTCCTGCTCGTGCCTGTACCCATCGTCAACACAGCGCAGGCCTCCAAGGGTGGTACAGGACTGCTCTAAAGGCAGGTGAAGACAGTGTCTCTCAGGGTCCTCCCCAGCACCTTCGGGTGTTTCGTTTTCTTCTGGCAGTGGGTGAACTGACCAGAAGAAGGAAATGAAATCATCGTAGCTGTTGCTGAATCAACATCTTGCGTTCAGATATTTCAAACTGTACATGCAGTTTATATGTCATATATCTCTCTGTCTCTGTCTCTCTCTCTCTCTCTCTCTCTCTCTCTCTCTCTCTCTCTCTCTGTGTGTGTGTGTGTGTGTGTGTGTGTGTGTGTGTGTGTGTGTGTGTGTGTGTGTGCGCAGGCGCGCGTTTGCGCATTCATTTTTGAAGTTCTTCTATGTAACAACCTCAGTACATGTAATATCCTGTACAATGTACGTCGACTGACGGACTCGTACGCTGTTCACACACTGCTAAATTCCCTTCATTCAGGTAATCGGCCTTTTCACTTCCCTCCCTCCCTCCCTCTCTCTCTCTCTCTCTCTCTCTCTCTCTCTCTCTCTCTCTCTCTCTCTCTCTCTCTCTCTCTCTCTCTCTCTCTCTCTCCCCCCCCTCTCCACGTCCCACTTCTTCCGGTCCCAATAACCCAGTTTATCGCGAAAAACTTGCTTTCGGAGAGGCTCAGAGTATGACAAACAAACAGACCAACCAACCAACCAAGCAACCAACCAACAACAACCAGAAAAAGAAAACAACTGGTAACATCAGATCACATAATATGCTGCCCGGACTACGGAAGCCCGTGTTTATTTTTATTTCCTCCGCCAGGAGGGATGTTTTTTTTTCTCCCTTTCGTCTGTGGTCCAATTTGTCTCTTCGCAATATTACGCAAAAAAAAAAAAAAAAAAAACCTACGGC
>JADBJO010000557.1:15000-22500 GCA_016801955.1 Conus betulinus | reverse complement strand
ACACAAACACATTTCCTTCCGATGCCATTGTTAGACAACACACATCAAGATCCTTAGCTGCGAAAAGTCTCTCATTACTTAGATTCCATTTCAGTTTGGTGAGAACCCAGCGGATCACTCAAGGCCGTTTTGAGAGCAGCATCATGACTGAACTGTGCCGGCATCAGCAAATTACCGCTGGAGAGCTTGAATGCGCACAGGATCGTTTTGCCACAGATTTAGGCAAGCAGCCTCTGTCTTTGTGCTCAGACGATGCAGTTTACCTTTTCTATGCGGTTTCTGATGTGAATCCGAGTAAAGATGTTTTTTTTTTTTGTTGTTGTTGTTGCTTTTGTTTTACACTCCTCTCTGTCTCTCTGTTTTCCCTGTCTCTGTCTCTGTTTGTCTCTCTGTCTCTTTCTATAGGTCTGTCTGTCTGTCTGTCTGTCTGTCTCACACACATAATCATACCCCCATCTCTCTCTCTCTCTCTCTCTCTCTCTCTCTCTCTCTCTCTCTCTCTCTCTCTCTCTTTCTCTTCTCTCTCCCAGGGCTGGGTGGAAAAAAAGCATGCGCGATTTGCTTATCACATTACCCTGGTAAAATAAAACTTCGTTCGTTCGTTCGTTCGTTCGTTCGTTCTCTTCTCTCTCTCTCTCTCTCTCTCTCTCTCCATCTCTCCGCTCTCTCTCTCTCTCTCTCTCTCTCTCTCTCGCTCTCTCTCTCATTCAGATACCCACACACACGAGCGCAAGTGCAAACACACATCACACACACACAGACACACACACACACACACACACACACACACACACACACACACACACACACACACACACACACACACACACACACACACACACACACACACACACACACACACACACACACGCATACACACACACACACACACACACACACACACACACACACACACACACACACACACACACACACACCTTCCTCAGGCTGCACGCAGTACTCGTGCACTTCAGAAATCTGGTAGATCCGTCAAAACAGTGTCATTAATGGGGGAAAAGCAGTTTTTTCTTTTTACTTTTTTTATCTTCAGTGCCACAGATGTAATTACCCGCCTCCCCCTCCTCTCTCTCTCTCTCTCTCTCTCTCTCTCTCTCCTCTCTCTCTCTCTCTCTCTCTCTCTCTCTCGTCTTCTCTCTTCTCCTTCTTCTTCTCTTCTCTTCTTCTTTCTTCTTCAAATTCTTCTTCAAATTCTTCTTCTTCTTCTTTAAATTCTTCTTCAAATTCTTCTTCTTTAAATTTCTCTTCTTCTTCTTCTTCTTTAAATTCTTCTTCTTCTTCTTTATCGTCTTCTTCTTCTTCTTCTTCTTTCTTCTTCTTTCTTCTCTTCTTCTTCTTCTTCTTCCTACCCTGACCCAATTTCTTCTCTGTTCTCAGCGTACAGTAAACTCTCATCCCATTCACTGGCCGAAACATCAGACGGTACACTCATGTCTGGCAGCACCGTCTTCTAGAGCATCAACACCCTCGAACGCGCACGGCCGCGGACATCAAGCCTTCTATACTGTTTGACCTAATCCAAAGCAGGAAAAAAAAAGCAAACAGCCATAACAAGCAAAACCAGCTGTGCCGCTCAAGCAAACAAAACAAAGGAATTAAACCCCAAACCCAACAACAAAGTGGACACTTAGTAAATCGTCCGGAAATCTTATCCGAGACAGAAGGACGTAGAGAAGGGAGAGCAGGACAGAAAAGCAGAACGAGAGAGAGAGAGAGAGAGAGAGAGGGGGGGGGGTGGGAGGAGGAGAGAGAGAGAGAGAGAGAGAGAGAGAGTCTTTGATTCGTAAAGGCCATAGCCCCTAAGAAGGGGGGATGCACACAGATCAACGTTATACGATACATTTCTAGCAGATGATGTAAACAACTTTTTAAGCTAACATAGAGTTTCGCTGTTTGAAACCTTTGTACAAATAATTTCACTATTTTGTCATTTGTCGATGTCATTTACAAGATTGATTCAAACAAGGATGGATGTCTACTAAAGTATTTAGGAGGGATATACTGTTGACTTAGATCACTTAATTCTGGACATGAAAGAACAAAATGAACCTTCATTTTCCTGTGATTCATGACATAATGGACAAAAAAAAATCATACGTTCACTTACAAATCTATAACGTTGAGAATGTGCATAAACATCTGAAATACCCAATCTAAACTTTGTGTTATAGCATTTCAGTTCCAGATTGAATGACCTTTGTCGAAGTGCTCTGAATCTCTCTCTCTCTCTCTCTCTCTCTCTCTCTCTCTCTCTCTCTCTCCTCTCTCTCTTCTCTCACTCAACACACACACACACACACACACACACACACACACACACACACACACACACAACACACACTTCTCTCTCGTCTCTCTCTCTCTCTCTTTCTGTGTCTGTCAGTATGTCTGTCTCTCTCTTTCTCACACACACACACACTCTCTCTCTCTCTCTCTCTCGCTCTCTCTCTCTCTCTCTTGAGGGGCAATGGCCCTATACATGAATAAACTTTCCGTTTCCGTTTCCGTTTCTCTCGCTCTCTTTCTGTGTCTGTCAGTCTGTCTGTCTGTCTCGCTCTCTGTCTCTCTCTCTCTGTCTCTCTCTCTCTCTCTCCCCCTCTCTCTCTCTCCTCTCTCTCTCTCTCTCTCTCTCTCTCGTATTATTTTGTCTCTGTCCTTTCAATCCAAGACGCCCTCGCCCCGCTCTGTCATCTCCTCTCAATACACGTGGACTGTCATCCCATTCATTCACTGGCACAAACATCAGACGGCACACTCATAAACCAGAATCACTCCCTCCCAGAGCACCCCAAACACTCGAACACAACGGATATAAAGCCTTGTTTACTGTCTGTCTGATATAATCCCAAACAGGAACAAGCAAACAGCAACGTCAAAGAAAACAGCCCAGCGCTCAAGCAAACAAGCCATAAAACAAACGAACTAACAGAGCTAAACAACACAGTGGAAACTCGACGAATCTTCCAGAGAACGTAATCTGAGGGAGAATGGCGTTAGAGAGAGGGAGAGAATGAAAAGAAAAGGGAGAATGTGACTGTACAAAGTGTCCGCAGGGAACAAAGTGTCCGCATGCGGACACTTTGTTCCCTGCGGACACTTTGCATCGTGAACTGACATTCAAAGTGTCCGCAGAAATCCTGCGGACACTTTGTTCCGCGAGGTGACATATAACTTACAAAGCGGAAACAAGTGTCCGCAGCCGTTTCAGCCTCAGTGTGAGTGGGTGAATGTGCACGTGCACTCCATGCGCGTGCATGCGTGCGTGTGTGTGTGTGTGTGTTGGCGAGCGTGTGGTGTGTATGTGTGTGCGTGCGTGCGCGTGTGTGTGTATGTGTGTGCGTGTGTGCGTGTGTGTGTGCGTGCGTGCGTGCGAGTGGTGGTGTGCGTGTGTGTGTGTCGTGTGTGTGTGTGTGTGTTTGTTGCGTGTGTGTTGTTGTGTGTGTGTGTGTGTGTGTGTGTGTGTGGTGTGTGTGTGTGTGTGTGTGTGTGTGTGGTGCGCGCGCGCACGTGAGCGTAGTCTAAACTTTGTGCCGCTGTTGCACAAAAAAAGTAGTGTTACAAAATCCTAAACAATTTTATATAAAATTAAGACACACACACACACACACACCACACACACACACACACACACACCACACACCACACACACACACGTGCTCGCGCGTGCGTATGCACTCACAACACGCACGCACGCATGCACGCGCATGGGAGTGTACGTGCACATTCACCCACATCACACTGAGGCTGAAACGGCTGCGGACACTTTGTTCCGCTTTTGCAAATTATACGTCATCTCGCGGAACATAGTGTCCGCAGGATTCTGCGGACACTTTGAATGTCAGTTCAAGGTACAAAGTGTCCGCAGGGAACAAAGAGTCCGGCATGAGAGAGGGAGAGGAGAGGAGAGAGAGAGAGGAGAGAGAAGAGAGAGAGAGAGAGAGAGAGAGAGAGAGAGAGGAGAGAGACAGAGAGACCAGACAGACAGACAGACAGACAGACAGACAGAGAGTTTAAACTCGCTCACCCGCAAACCCATATTTCCACCTTTACCACACTCCCCCCCCCCCCCCCCCTTTTGTTTTTGTTTTTTTAAAATAATTCATATGCAGGGTTTAGTTTTACAAGAACAGATTGAGAAAACAAGCTATGAGACTTCAATCTCAGATATCAAGTTATGTTTTTTTCTTCTCTCTAAATGCTGAATCTCTCTGTCTTTCCTTTTGTCTGTTTGACTCTGTGTGTGTTGTGTGTGTGTGTGTGTGGTGTGTGGTGTGTGTGTGTGTGTGTGTGTGTGTGTGTGTGTGTGTGTGTCATTCATTTAACCGTCTTTCCACCTAATCGTGATATATTAGACGAATGTGTGTTTGTGTGTGTGTGTTTGTGTGTGTGTGTGTGTGTGTGTGTTGTGTGTGTGTGTGGTGTTTGTGTGTTTGTGTTTTGTGTGTGTGTGTGTGTGTGGTGTGTGTGTGGTGTGTGTGTGTGTGTGTGGTGTGTGTGTTGTGTGTTGTGTGTGTGGTGTGTGGTGTGTGTTTTCTGTACGTGTGTGTGTGTGTGTGTTTATGTGTGGTGTGTGTGTGTGTGTGTGTGTGTGTGTGTGTGTGTGTGTGTGTGTGTGTGTGTGGGTGTGTGTGTTGTGTGAGTGACATTATTTTGTCTCCCCCCTTTCCCCTTTGAATCTAAGATACCACTGACCCAGTTGTTTTTTTTTTTCTCTCCTCTCTCAATACACAGTGGACTATCATCCCATTCATTCACTGGCACAAACATCAGACAGCACACTCATAACCAGAACATCTCCCTCCTAGAGCACCAAGAACCCTCGAACACAACGGATATAAAGCCTTGTTTACTGTCTGTCTGATATAATCCCCAACAGGAACAAGCAAACACAGCAACGTCAACGTAAACAGCCCAGTGCTCAAACAAACAAGCAAATAAACAAACGAACTAACAGAGCTAAACAACAAAGTGAAAAACTCGGGAATCTTCCAGAGAATGTAATCTGAGAGAGAGAATGACATATAGAATGGTAGGGAGAGAATGAAAGAAAAGAGGGGGGCGGGAACAACGGGACCAGAAAAAAGAGAGAGAGAGAGAGAGAAACAGACAGACAGACAGACAGACAGACAGACAGACAGACAGACAGACAGGGAGGTTTCAGCTCGTTAGCTCTCCCCCCTTTTTTCCCATGTCTCAGTTGCATAATTTAACTTTACAAGGTTGATTTGAGAGAGCAGGCAACGAGACCTCCACATGATGACCTCATTGCATGACATTTCTCTAAGTCCTGAATCTCTCTGTCTGTCTGTCTGTCTGTCTGTCTGTCTGTCTGTCTGTCTGTCTGTCTGTCTCTCTCTCTCTCTCTCTCTCTCTCTCTCTGTTTAGCAAATTAAATTCAAGCGATCGCTTCAACACCTATTTATTCATTTAAGTCTTTCTTACAACTAGAACTTTATCTAACCTATTTTAACGCTTAAATTTAAAATGTATTTCACGAGATTTTCGTCTTGGCTCAAACGATCTGAATGTAAATAGCAGATACAAAGAAAATATCAAAGCATGTCCTTTTGTAAAACAACTTGAGAACGAACTCCACTTTCTATTGAGATGCAATGCTTATATGCTTTCAGAGAAAAAATACATACTGAATTTCAGAACGTGAACTCTATTGAACTAAAACAATTTATTGCAAACGAAAATGTGCTTATTACAAGATATTGATATATATATATATATATATATATATATATATATATATATATATATATATTACGCACTGAAAGAAAGAGAAGAACTCGTATCCCACTCAGTATGAATAGTTAGTTACCCTCATAAATAAGCATTATTAGTACATCGTAAATATACTTTTGTTTTCATTTCTCGTTTTTTCTCCTTATGTTGTGCACTGTACCTCACATTCTAACATTGTGTTTCAATTCTTCTCTCTCCTCTCCTCTCTCTCTCTCTCTCTCTCTCTCTCTCTCTCTCTCCGCCCTCTCTCTCTCTCTCTCTCATCTCCTCTCTCTCTCTCTCTCTCTCTCTTTGTCTCTCTCTCCTGTCTGTCTCTGTCTCTGTCTGTGTCTCTGTCTGTCTGTCTGTCTGTCTCTCTCCTCTCTCTCTCTCTTTCTCTCTCTCTCTTCTCTCCGCTCTCTCTCTCTCTCTCTCTGTGCTTTTATCATTTTGTCTCTCGCCCCCTCGAACCTCTGTTCAATGATCAGAAACATCAGAGAGCGCGCTCCAATCTATATACAGCAGCACTCTCTCCACAGCATCGAAAGACACGAACACAGCAAGCATTAAGTCCTTTTCACTGTCTGAAAAGAAGCCAGCCAAGGCAGAAAACAACAACAACAACAACAACAGCAATAACTCAAACGGCTCTGCGTCCAAAGCAAACAAGCAAAGAAACAAATGAACAAACAAACCTGGACAACAAAGAGGACGCTTTCGCGAAGCTTGCAGAGACTCACGTCTGAGACGGACCGACATACAGAGGGGGAAGATTGAAAAAAAAAAAAAAAGGGGGGGGGGAAGACGGGGAGCGGGGAGGAAGGAGAGAGAGAGATGGGGGGGAGCGGGGGGACAAAGAAGAGAGAGGGAGGGAGGGACAGGGGGCGGGCGGGGGGGGGGGGGAAGAGACGAAAGGAAGGAAGGAGAAGAGAGAGAGAGAGGCAGATCGACAGACAGACAGACAAAGACAGGAGACAGCAAAGAGAGAGAGAGAAGAGAGAGGGGGGGGCCGGGAATAAACAGATAGACAGACATACAGAAAGAGACAGAGAGAGACAGAGACAGAGAGATACAGAGAGACAGGACAGACAGACAGGCAGACAGACAGACAGTTGAGATTTCCAGCTCGCCCCACCACACCTTACCACCTCTCTCTCTACCTCTCTCTCTCCTCTCTCTCTCTCTCTTACTCTCTATCTCTCTCTCTCTCTGTCTCTGTCTGTTCTGTTTGCCTGTCTGCCTGTCTGTCTGTCTGTCTGTCTCTCTCTCCTCTCTCTTCTCTCTCTCTCTCCTCTCTCTCTCTCATCTCTTCCATCTTTCGCCTTCTCACTCCTTTTGTCTCTTTTTTCTCTCTTCTCTCTCTCTTCTCTCGCTGTCTCTGTCCCTGTCTCTGAGTCTGTCTGTCTGTCTGTCTGTCCTCTGTCTCGTCTCTCTCTCTCTCTCTCTCTCTCTCTCTCTCTCTCTGGGTCTCATCATGCCTGACCCAGATTTTTTTTTTGTCTGTCTGTCTGTCCGCATCACCGTAAGTGGACTATCGTTCCTTTGCTTTGCAGAGCAGTTCAGGATTTCAGTCAGCTCCAGCACTCCGCCCTCCAAAAGCATCACAAGACACGCACACCAGGACGTTCAATCCTGTTTACTGCCTGAAACAAGGCAATGGAGAAAACACTAAAAAGCACACACGCACGCGCGCGCGCGCGCGCACACGCGCGCCGCACACACACCACACACGCACACACATGCACGCACACA
>JADBJO010000557.1:7500-12500 GCA_016801955.1 Conus betulinus | reverse complement strand
CATGTATCACTACAACTACAGCTACTATTACTACTACTATTTCTATTACTACTACTATTTCTACTACTGCTGCTGCTACTACTACTGTTGTTGCTGCTGCTCCTGCTTTTGCTGCTGCTACTACTTGTACTGTACTGTACTACTACTACTACTACTACTACTACTACTACTACTACTACTACTACTACTACCACTGCTGCTGCTGCTGCTGTGCTGCTGATGATGATGATGATGATACTACTACGATTACTACTACTACTACTACTACTTCTACGACTACTACTGCTGTTGTGGCTGCTGCTGCTGCTGCCGCTGTCGCTGTTATCGCTGATGTTATTACTGTAAAGCACCTGGTGCAGTTTGCTGGACAATGTACAACATAGATATGCATTGTTATTATTATCACGCCGACGCTCTATGCTCCAAAACGCATGGCTTACTACTACGCCACATGTTTCTGACATCATACCATTAGACTGCAAGTTGGCTGGGAGATTCCGTAATGTCCGTTTGCTTCCCATCTTTGAGCTGGAAGAAGATAGCACTTGAAAAGGACTGTTTAAGATATCAAAACACCTGGCCAATGTGTTTTGTGTCTGTCCAACAAAGAACACAGAGAGAGAGAGAGAGAGAGAGAGAGAGGAGAGAGAGAGAGAGAGAGAGAGAAACGGAAACGGAAACGGAATTTTATTCAATAAAGGCCATAGCCCCATTTGAAGGGGAGTGAATTCAAAAGTCAAAACAAATACCAAATACCGACATGCTAATATTATTTCATAGATCAGTTAAATTGTTATACAGATGAATAAGGTATTTCAGGTTCTGTTAACAAATTTGCGCGTCTTTGGAAAACTTTATACAGATATAAGCTCAAGTTCTTCATAATGTGTTCATTCTGATTAGACATAAGCAGAGATACACGGAAGAGACATGGATGTGCATAAAAACTTACGAGGTATATATTCTTTTCTCAGGTCATCGAGAGCAGGACAGCAAAGTAATATATGTAATTCATCTTCTTTTGCACTTTGACACATTGGACATATCAAATCGTTACTGTATGGTTTTTATATCGATTGCAATGTATTGTCATATCAGTGACCCCTAGTCGAAACATCGTCAAATGTCGCTTGATGTGTCTGTCTACATCTAGTAAAAAATAGCTTTCACAGTTTCTAGAGGATTTAAAAGTCCTGTACCAAGAGAATCTTTCACTTCGCTGTATATGATCTTCCCAGTTTTGCCACCTACAATCGATCAACTTTGACGAAATTCAATCAGGAATCTTTTAACATCTTGCACTCCCTGATTTAACCATACAAACCCAAACCCGTTTTGACATAACATTTCACGAACATTCATGACCCATGTTTGTTTGCCCTTAGAATCTAGATTCAACAACATCCTATAAGCTATTAGTGGTAACCTATTTTCACCCATACGTAATATTTTTAGCCAATATCTTATGCAACGAATATTTGATTCTATATAAATAGGGTGACGTCCCGTCTCTCCATATAAACTAACTCATTAGGGGTTTGGTATGAACGCCTAGGAATTTCTTTAGTGCATACAAGTGAATCTTTTCAATATGTGTATTACTGCCTTATCCAATCCCCACAATTCCGCGCCATACATAGCTATAGGTAAAACCTGAGAATCAAATATCTTAAGAAATACATTTAAAGAATGACTTTTAAGCAAAAACAACTTACGGATAATACACATAAAGCCTTCTTTGCTCTGCTTCCCAAGTCTTCACAGGCAACTACAAAACTAAGACGAGTGGTGAAATATATGCCAAGGTATTTGTAACAGTTTACAACGGACATTTGTTCAATTTAAGAACCATCTCTCTCTTGCTGCTAGATATCCACCTTTTCTACACTACTACAATGTTGCTTTTGTCCATATTAACTTTTAAGTTTAAGTCGGGATGCTGCATTACAAAGATTGTTCAACTGATTTTGAAGGCCAATAGGTGTTTCAGAGAGCAGTGCGATATCATCAGCTAATAACAAAATAAACAATTCAATGGAACCAGGGATAAGTGTTGCACCATGTTTTCCTTTTTGAATTATATCTTGAGCTAATTCATTTATGAATAAAGAGAAGAGGACAGGGCTACATGAGTCACCCTGCTTAACACCTCTTGTACACATGATATAATCAGTAAAATCAGTACCACATCTCACCTTTGCTTTAACACAGTCATACATACTTTTAATACATTTATAGATCTTACCTTTAATCCCATTCTTTTGTAGAACAGGCCAAAGCAGTATTCTTGAAACAGAATCGAACGCCTTTTCAAAATCAATAAAAGCTACGTACAACTTACGATTCCAAGAGAATTGTTTCTGAACTATTGCTAAAAGGGTGAACATTTGATCAATAGTAGAATAGCCTTTCTTAAAACCGGCTTGGTGTCACCTGTGATGTTATTCTGTTGAACCCACTCTTGTAACCTACAATTAATAATTGAACTATAAAGTTTACTACTTACATCGCAAAGAGATATGCCCCTATAATTACCCGGATCATTTACCGAACCCTTCTTAAACAATGGCAGTATAATAGCTTCTGACCATTTTTCAGGAAATATTCCTTGAGTAAAAAGGGCATTAAAGAATCTCACAAGGAAATCAACTATAGACTCACCACCATGCTTATACAATTCACCAATAATTCCATCCGGCCCTGCCGATTTTCTGTTCTTCAGCTTTTTTATTGCTAGCAATACCTCCTCTTTTGAAATTGGGCGATCATAAGTATCAATATTATTATCCGTATCAGTTATTTCTTCTTCCACATTACAATAATATTCTTCATCACCATCTCTTTGCAGTAATTCTGTAAAGTGTTGATACCAGTCATCAACAGATATTTCATTATGTGTGCGGCATTTCTTTGCTGACATGTTTTGCATATTTTTCCAAAATTCGCGCTGATCATTTATTGAGTTTACAAGTTTGTTTAATAGCATATGGTTATACTCCTTCCTTTTCCTTTGCAACATATTTTTGTATCTTTTCGAGATTTACAATAAATCTTATTGTCTTCAATGTCCTTCGTTTTTCGAGATATCCTTAAAAGTTTCCTAGCCTTTCTTTTAGCTACAGTACATTCAGAATCGTACCATTCATCATACCTTTTTCTATCATCTATTTTCATTTCTTTCTTCATACATTCTGCATGATTCAATACACAGCAATTAAACACATCTAATGCAATATTAACGTCAACATCGATAGACCAATTGCTTTATCTAACGTTGATAGCGCCGACTCACTGTTCATTTGATCATAAAATATATCAGCATAGTCAGCGTTCCACACAAGTTTCTCAACAATCTCTACATTATTCTTTACAACTTGTGTTGGCATGTTACTGACTGGAAACATACATTAAATTCTAATGGCAAATGGTCTGATTCAATGCGTTCACTGACAAGGAGCGTGCATGAAGAGCGTATATGATCAAACAAGTCAGTGGAAGCTATGTAATAGTCATTTACACTATTTCCCTTCTCAGAAATGTATGTGAAATGGCCTTGGAGGTCACCATTACATATACCATTCAATATACATAGATCCAATGCTGTACACATATTTAACAATAATTTCCCATACTTGTTCAAAGTCTTATCTTCAGAGCGTCTGTTTGTGTTATTTGGACCACTGTCTATTTCCGTATAACTGTTTTCATCAGAATGTAACTGCTGGGAAATATCCGCAGTTCTGCTGTTTAAATCCCCAGCTAGCAGTATATATGCATCCTGTATATTAAGCAATGCATCCGTAAGACAGTCCTCAAGATCATGCATACCATTGTCAATATCAGAAAAAGAATAATATGGTGAATTCTCTGGTTGCAAATATGCACATACATACAATACATCTTTTGGCAAACCGAACAGACTTTTACAAATAGAAAACAGTGATATTATTACGATCAGTATGTATCTCTTGTACATACGACAACAATTCTCTTTTTATCAAACATATAATTCCACCTGACCGTCTCCCTTGTTTTGTTAGCTTCATTGCAGGTTTACAAAAAATTTCATAAGAACCAAAACACCGTAGACTCAAAACTTTCAACAAAATGTTTCAACAAGACCTACTACATCAAATGAAGCTAAATACGAAACGAAATCCTTATCACCTATTTTTGACAACGAGCCATTTACGTTCCAATGTAAAAAAGCGTACACATTTCTCATTCTTCGCTGAGTTACTCTTTTTATATTGCTCTCTGTTCATGTCATTACCAACATTTCCAGTATGTGGCTGAATGTGATGGTTTTCATCTTCATTCATTTTGCTATTTTTGTGAACATGCAACACTACTGTACAAAGGACTACTGCGTAAATAACTTCCTGTCAAATATCCAGTGCATCCATCTGTAGAATCCTGTTCATCTGACATCACATCATCTATACACAAACTCTCTTCACCCAGCATAATGTTCTTACAAAGAACCTGCTCACCAACTGTGTCACCTTTTAAACAAGAACTATTTTTATCAACCTCACTTTCACTCAAAATAGATGCATTATTTTCAAAGAAAGGACTATTCGAGGAGTTATTTACATAAAGATCATTATAGTCAACCACTGTACTGCCTGGAGATTCGCTCGTGGTTGCATTACTTAACATCACACAATCATCTATAAAGACATCGATATGTGTTTTGTGTTACGTTAGAAAATACATGACAATCTAGAGTGACATACATTTTGAATCTTGTCAGTGTGTGGTACGGACACGGCTGTGTCGTCCGCCTCATCCCGTGCTGCACGTGAAATTTTACCCTTGTGCTCTTGAACAGGCGGTGACCAAGCTCTCTGTGTTCCCTTTGCACCCTGGTCAGTTTGTCGGACAATTTATCATTACTCTTTACATGCAACAGACTTTCCTCACTGGGCCGGCCAATTTCCTATATCATCTTTATAAGATTACCGACTTGATCTGTACAGAACTTTTGGCCGTCAATG
>JADBJO010000557.1:0-2500 GCA_016801955.1 Conus betulinus | reverse complement strand
ATGACAAACTGACTAGCATTGAAACCACTCTTGATGATTTACTTATCCAACAGAAAGAACTTATGGACCAGTTTGTATCAAAGCTTGAAGATTCCAAAATTGCTATCAAAAATGAACTTAAGCTCCATTTTGATAACAAAACAAAGTCATTGGATTCACACATTCATGCTCTTGAAGCTTCCATTTCAAAACTAGACACGACCATTCAAAGTTTATCAAATGAAAAATCATTCGTTAAAAACTCAAGTTGGCACTCTTTACTCTGATATTAAGCGATTAGCTAAGAAACCAAAGTCCATGAGTGTTTGTATCCAGTGTGATGTCAATGATGTTAACTATCCAAGTGGCATTGCAAGGATAAGTGTTTCTACCCAGTATGACCCGTCTGATGTTGACTCTCCGGCAAACGCTGTGCTGTCAGAAAATACGTCCACACGCCGTGATTCTGAGATTGTGAAATGTCCCAGCTCCAATGTACAGGCACAACAGAACACAGTGTCTTCCCTGTAGAGATACTGACTTATCTCCTGTTTCCTTTCCCAACACGCTCAGTGGTACAGCTCTTTCTCCTGATTTTACTAACATTGATATGGATAGCGCTTCCAAAATGAAGTCTCTCCAAAAAATGTGTTAAATCGAAATCATGTTGCCAATGATTCCAACCAGTCCTTCATGTCCATCGACAGTCTTGATGCCTAACTTGCCAGTCCATAATCCTTTTGAGGTCCCAGCCAGTGAAGACCCATTAGCTAATGCTGAAAAGAGCCAGCAGTCTCTGGCAAAAATAGAGGGATAACGTTGAAGGCTTTTCACGGATACAGAGTTCTGTACAAAATGCAAGTTCAGATGAACCAAAGAAATCCCCGCATCAGATTCTGGCTCGCATTAAAATTCCAAACAGAACTTCATCCCTACTGATAGGCGATTCAGTCATCAGATACATAAACCCAAAGAGACTTCAGAACAACATAGACCCCTTATTTAAGATCTGTATACCAGGTCTTAAAGTTCAGGACATGATTCAGTGGTTAAAAAAAACAGAAAAACAAGAACACATTAAGACTCTCATTCTTCATGTTGGAGTAAATGATTGCCCTAGTGGTCCTATCACTATCCAGGTATGGCGTGAACTCATTGAGCTGTGTCAGACCTGTTTTCCTGCCGCTTATATTGCTCTGAGCTCTATCATTCCTGCCCAAGGCCGACACCAGCTGAATAACAGCATAGTGCCATCCAACAAAAACATGTACTCGGCCTGTACAAGCATGAAAGTCGACCTGGTCGACAATCATGATGCCTTTGTGGCCAGAAGTGGTGCCCCACGAAAAAACGGCATACAGTGATGCACTCACCCCAATCAGAAAGGGACAGCCTCTCTGGCTGTAAATTTCAGAAAAGTCCTTCCTCAGTCCACTCAATTGGGAATTCAAGACTTTTCTCAGAGTGTAAAGTTCTCCGATGGTTACTCTGAGATTTATCAGCGACAACCACACCATGTGGCTAACAATGGTAACATGGCGAGAACCACTCCCAGTTACAGCGAAACAGTGTCAGATGCTCTGCATTGGCCCCAGTTCAGGCACCCCAGGAATATGCGTGTTCCTCCATTGTACTCCTCCTCCCATTTCCCCATGTTACCCTCCCACCCTAATGGCCAGATAATCTCTGACAGGTTGGCATCTAACAGGATGGCCCAGGACAGGATAGGCCCTGACAGGATGGCCCCTGACCTTGTAGGTCCTCCTCATGAAAGCAATCCTCCAGAGAGAACGAGAGAGGTCTCAGATATGTCGGCTTATTTGCCCAAAGGTAGCCAGTTGTCAGAAAGAGGAAATCCCAATGCCCTTTTTGAAGCTCCAACCTCCTCGCTTTCCTTTTCACGTTCCCTTGATAGACAAGAGCAATTGGCTTCTTACCCTCCCTACCGCAATTCTTCCGATCCCCATCTCCACCACTTGCAATGGTGTCAGATGTGCACCACTATCCAAGACAGTCCCATGGAGGAAATTCTATGAATCCTATTTCCTCGCCTATGTGGCCTCAGTCCCCTTATAATCATAAGGATTGGTCCCAACCTTACAACCCTGTTGGTCAGTATGCCCAACAAATTCTGAACATGGCATCACAGCTGGCTTACCAAAAAAACAAAATCAGCATGGTAGTTGTAAACTATTCTTTATGGATATTGGTAAACTAGTTTAAACGTATCTCTTTGATGTTCATGTGGTGGTGAAGAAAAAAAAAAGGAAAAAAAAATATATGCTTTTCTTCCCTTATCATCACAGTACATGTATGTATCAACTGCTTGTGCTTGTTTTTTAGGGTTGTGTTCATGTTATCACAGTCATGTTGGCGCTGAACTGTCTTCCTCGGACCGGGACAATTATGATTGGATTCTTGCCTTTTCTAGTTATTGAGGATTTTGGCGGTCAATCTAAATTACTTGTTTGTTGACTTGATTAGTTACCATAATAGATTTGTTTTCGCATTCTTTTTTTAT
>JADBJO010000556.1:670000-675821 GCA_016801955.1 Conus betulinus | reverse complement strand
AGAGACATCTTACTCTCTTACAGGCTTACCGTAAGGAATTTTTTTTTTTTTTTATTTCGTAGCGGGCGATGAATGGTAATGAAGATAGCTGAGGGTATCACTTGGCTTAGTAAGTAGGTCCGTCTCTGAGAGGCTGCCCTTCATTATGGTTAAAAAAAAAAAAAAAAAAAAAAAAAACCGCTGTCTGTTTTAGGAGAGTGGACAGTAAGTTCAATAAAAACAGCATCTTTCCCAAAGGAAGTCCCATATAACTCTGGGAACAGCATTCATGCTTGCAGAGGCCCTTCACAAAGTTGAAATTGGACTGGTATCCGGCCAGTTTCCACGTCGACCTTCTGAGGGAGGTCTGACCCCATGGCGGAGCATCCAGCAAAAGGATGTGATAGAGAGAGACAGAGAAAATGTTACTACCCCTGCCTGGGTTGGTGGAGAGACGAGAACAGTGCTGTGTACTTGAATTCTCTTACCCGATGTTTGTAGTTTGTTCACACCATGTCACTTTGACGACAGCTTTAAAAAACGCCAAATAGGTGGACTATTTGTTGTCCCATATCGGCTCTTCGGCCTCCCTCTGTTGAGAGTTGTTTAACTACCTGTCAATGAATCCTCTTCCAACAAATATTCGGACTTTTTGAAGGAAATGAAGATGAAAAACGCTGACGTCTAATGCGTATATCTAATAATATTATGTGGATTATGTAGGCTATGCATGAAGGTTATGTGTGTATGTCTGAAGACACACACACATATATATATATATATATATATATATATATATATATATATATATAAACAATAAGTTGTCAACACCGCTCACGGAGTTATAATTTTTTTTATCCAAGCTTTCGCCAAAAGGCTTCTTCAGGAAGCGATGGTACTTACATCTCCATAGCAGCAGTGACATCAATACTACTGACGTCATAGTAGACTGCATCAATTTAAAAACGACGTCACCTTTTTTTTGTAGTTTGAGCTTACACCATGTATAGCTACACACACACACATACACACACATATATATATATATAATACTAACAATTAAGTAGTGGGGGGAAAAACAAGTGCAGGGTTAACAATTCTTCCATCATTATAGTAATGACTTTGCAAAGATTAGAAAATTGAGAGGGAAAAAAATTTGAAGATGAAGTAAATGGGAAAACGTATATCCATAAATATGAAAACCCATCACTACCTGCATGAGTTAAAAATATGAAAAACCCATCACTAGCTGCATGCAGAAACTATCGCAATCCCTCTCGAAGGCAGACCTATATGTATCGCCTGCTCCGAGGCCTTTCGTCCGCTGGATCGGACTCATAAGGGAGACACGGCTGATTGTGTTTGTGCTCTTGGCGTCGGATAGAAACACACCACAGTCTATAATTCTGTGGTGTTCCGACCGCCAAGGTTCGAAAACGAATCCAACAGCACCCAGCGCGAAAAGTAGTAGAATTAAAACAGAACGAAAGTGTGGACAGGAAAAAAAGTTGTTGAAAACCAAAAACATTACGCAAACAGTATAAAATGTAAGGGACAATCTTTGAGCCTATGCTTGAGGATCCATTTAAGGATGCAAGGGGGGATCAAAAGATATGGAACAGTCTGAGTGGTCAGCTCTGCTGTTCAATAACCCAAGCATTGTCAGCAGCTAAGAATTGTGCAGAACAGCCTTTCCTTGGGGAGATATATATATATATATATATAATATGTAGCTATATATGTATGATATATATATATATATATATATATATATATAGAATGAAACAATGAATTCCAAGGATAAGTACCGAGCACCATTCCAGCAACTTACAGAGCAGCTAGCGTTTTGCAATGACTGCAAGAAATATTGAATTATAAACAAAGCTTGCTCTTATGTCTCAGATTATAGAAATAGGGAGGCGATAAGTCTTCATATCTGCAGTGGTAGATGATTCTGCCTAACTGACAGTATGTGCCTGAGTGGGTGAATGGGGAATAAATAAATGCTTTCAAAATGAACCTTCAGCAAGCTTATAGTCTCCAAAGCGGGAGACCATCTCCAATGGGGAGAAAGCTCACTAACATATAACTCCTGGTCAGATCCCAGTATTTCGAAACCTGATTGTTTTCTTTCTCAGTGACCGCGGAAAGTGGTAATTTGACTCCTCTGCCTTTTCGGTTTTTAAGAAGAATGCTATACAGAAAAAAAGGCTGGTGTGCAATACCATAGTATGTTTGTTGAGTTTTCAAAAAAAAAACTAAAGGTGCCACCTAAGAAGCAAAAGAAAATCATGAAAGAGAGCAAAACAAGCTACATTTTCTTGTGTGAAAAAGTAGAAAAATATAAAAAGATAATAACCTCTTAAGACACAAAGTGCTGAGGGCCAGTTCTTGGAATGAATCCGCAAGGGACTAAATTACAATGAAACAATAAATCAGCTAGGTGTTGCAATGACTGCAAGAAATATTGAATTATATCTGGCTGGTGTGCCTGCTTTTATTTTTTTTACTTATATATATATATATATATATATATATATATATATATATATATATATATATATATATATATATACGTACGCTGTGTGTCTATATACTTACATAGGCTATGTATATCTGTATGTAGGCTATGTATGTATGATAGTATGTACGTATGTTGGGTATGTATTTCTGAAATAGATAATAGTTTGAATGTATATTTTCATTAATGTATGCATGTGCGAGTGTATGTATGAATTTGTGAACGCGTATATATGTATGTATACCATTGGGTGTGTGTGTGTGTGTGTTTTTTTTGTTGGGTTTTTTTTTTTAAGAGAGTACCTAAACCTGAGCTGTTAACGTGTTGTTCTGCGTGGTGTTCGCTCCGAAAATGTGGAAAAGTATGGATTCCCCCCCCCCCCCCCCCCCCCCCCCCCCACTCTCCCCGTTCCCTCCCTGTCCCATCCTCCTCCCTCCCTCCTTCCCAGTTCCTATCCTTCGTTGATGCACGAGAGGAGAATGGGCCAGGGACATTTCTAACATGTAGGATATGTGTTGCTTCTGTCTGGAATGGTGTAACAGGCATTTTTTCAACCTCTCTCTCTCTCTCTCTCTCTCTCTCTCTCTCTCTGTGTCTCTGTATCTCTCTCTCTCTCATCTCTCTCTGTCTCTCTCTGTCCTCCTCTCCATCTCCTCTCTCTCTCTCTCTCTCTCTCTCTCTCTCTCTCTCTCTGCTGTTTGCAAAATTTTGACTCTTTTTTTCGTGAACAAAAGTTGCTTGCATCTCCTCTCATTTGAACTTACTCTGTACATTTGTCATACAGTATCTCGACAGCTTTGAGTTGGCTCTTGTGGTCGCCTTGGCTAGAACACAAAAATCATACTTACACCGACGGCAAGTTATTATGCAGTGGAACTTTTTTTTTTGTTGTGTTGGATCTGTTTTCCTCCAGCACCGCCAACAGAAACAAACTTTCTGTGTGCTATGGACACGTGCAAACTTTCTGGGAAACCCTCTCCTTCAAAGAGTTTTGACACGTCGAGACTTTCTGTGGAATTATCTTCTACAAATACACTCCTCGCATACAAACTTTCTATGGAGCTGTCTTTTTTTTTTTTTTTTTTCCAATACCAGTACTGCCGACTGCTCTTTCAAAACTCGATTGTGTGACATTCCTTATTCTGTCTCGTGAATGATTTTGTGCATACCCTTTAAACCTGCCCGGTTGCGCCCCTTTCCCTTCGCCTCGCTTCTCTTCGCTGATGCTGCTATCACTGGAAGTTTTCATCTTCACAGTTGTGGTATCTCTTTCCTTGCATGCCTTCCACTTCGCTGTCTCACGGAATGTGTACGCGCGTGCACAATTTTCCGTCGGACATGGAACGTCAGTTCCAGTTTCCCTGTTTCCTCGACCCTTTTTTTTTTTAGTGAAAGTCCTAGTGACAAGTTAGATGGTTATCGTTCGGTTTTGTGTGAACGGGGGTTGAACCTTTCGTGCATACTTCCGACAGCTTTCTGTTCCATTTGCCGCTTTGTGTCGTGTGACTGGAAGGGTCCTACAGGCGTGTCTGGAAAGGCTGGAACCGCCGATTGAAACAGAGATTTACAAAACAAACAAAAAATGCAAAGCATATAAACGTACTCCCTGTTTATCTTGAATACGCTGGGGGGGGGGGGGGGGAGGGTGGTGGTGGTGGTGGTGGCGAAAAAACGTCACAATCAAACATGCGTCATAAATGTATGATGACGTCAAACATGCGTCAAAATATATTTTGTCACTCAGATATTCCATAAAGAAGAAACACCGTATTGGGCCGTTACAGCCGTTAGTAACGGCTATTCTGGTAAAATAAAACATCGGGCATCACCCATGACCCATAATGAACATACCTACAAATTTTCAGAAAGATCGACCCAGAAGTTTTGTCTGGAGCGAGTGGAACACATTTTGACCACGGACAGACAGACACACAGACACGCGGACAGCATTTCTTCGTTCCCATTGTAAAGTACTCCCTGTTCTATAAGAACTGGGAGTACAGAAACAGCTCGAGATTGGCTTAAAACAAAAAAAAACAAAAACAAACAAAAAAAAAAACCCACATCGGCGACGAATGGTGATGAATTGTGCGCACAGACCGTGCACCAATCAGGAGACTTGTTAATTGTGGGCTTAAAGGGAGACGGGGGCAGTGAGAGGGAGAGGAGAGGAAGAGGAGAGGGGATTATAAGAACAGTATCACATAAGAAAAGATATCGTTCTACTTCTTGGACATGAAAAATTAACGTTTATCTTATTTGCATGGAAGAGTAAGTGGATTGTGAACAGAGGCCGGCTGAATTGGAGACTGGACTGTGGAGACTTTCTTTTTTCATAACTGCATGCCTTCATGCCTGCCTTCTGTCTGCCTGTCTGTCTGTCTGTCTGCATGCCTGTCTGGCTGGCTGGCTGGCTGTGTGTGTGTGCTATATAGAGGAGGGGGGGATGCGCACACGCGCAGGGATGCGCGCTTCAAAGGAAGAAAGTGAAAAAATATTGGGCGGGAAGAAGGTGGGCGGCGTGCGTACGATATCTTCCATGGCCACACATTGTTGATTACTGCTGTGAAGTACATCTCCGCTTCCCAGGGGGTGGGGGGGACAGAGGAAGGAAGAGAAGTGAAGAGGGCGAAAGGCATGGGGGAGACCCCCAGCCCTTGCAAATTTTCATCAGAGAAGCTACAATCTTTCCAGTTCGATAAGTTCAAACTTTTTTTGAAGCGCTCCTTTCATCTTCCGTGTCTTCGCCACGTTTCCTTTTCTTCTGTTCCTCAGCCTCCGTTCTTCTCTGACTTCTCTCCTTTCTTCTCCTTCTCTCCCTCTTTTCTCTCTCTCTCCCCCCCACCTCCCCTTCCCCGTCTGTCCTTTGTGCTTCTCGTCCTTATCCCACTCGTCCTTCTCTTCCTGCTCCTTTTTTTTTTTTTTTTGTTCTCCCCCCCCCTCACATTCTTGTATTTCTTCTGACGTTATGCTTACAATCTCTTCATTCTTTCCTGTTATTATTTTGAAGATGAATGCCTTCATGGTGGTGTAACCCTGGCTCTTTCCTTTTTTTTTTCCCTGTCTACATCGTTTTCTTCTACGTACACGTTTTTTTTTGTTTTGTTTTGTTTTGTTTTGTTTTGTTTTTTTTTTTTTAATCCAGATTTTCGCTTTTTCAAGTGTGCTTGAGATTTTCTTCCTTTTTTCTTCTCTTTTTGTAAATTTTTTGTTTTCATTTTTGTGTGTGTGCGTGTTTACAGTGGCTGATTTTTCAAGTGACTTTTTTGCCCCTCCTTTTTTTTTTTTTTTTTTTTTTTTTTTTTTTTTTCTCTTTCTACC
>JADBJO010000556.1:642500-662500 GCA_016801955.1 Conus betulinus | reverse complement strand
CCCCTCTTTTTCTATCTATCTCGTTCTTGTGACAGTTTTTTTCACTACTTCGCTAATTTCAGTTCTTTCTTTTTTTCCCCCCCCCCCCCCCCCACTTAAATTTGTTCCTGTCTTATATTTTCTGTTTCTTTCATCCACCCCTTTGTCCTCTCTTTTTCTTACTTTTTTTCAACTGACGTTTGATGTAATTTTTTTCTTTATCCGGTGTTCTTCTTTCTTGGTTAACTGTCCTTTCCTCCCTTTGACTAGGCATTTCTTCATTTCTTTCTTCCTTTCTGTCTGTCATTTTTTTTCTTGCTTGCTTTTGTTTGTGCATTCTTTTCACTCACTGTTACGTTATTTCCTTTTTTTTCCCATTTGTCTTGTTCCTTTTGAAATCGGTCTGTCGTGTGTCAGACTGTCGCTTGTGCAATGTCGCCGACATACAACCAGCGAGCCAGACAGATGAGAGTTCCCCTTTTAATCAAAAAACTATTTTTACTACATATTACATGAAAATCATGTCTGCTATCGTATCACATAATTTCTTATACTTGTTTCAATTCAACAGGTTAACAAGGTCCTCACAGACTCAGAAAAAAAATCTGTTCAGAGTTTGATCCTCAAACAATGCCACACGAATGTCTCTTTTTTGCAAAAAAGAAAAAATATACCCCTGGTCATCACAGACCCCTCACACATCTTTTTTCTCCTGGCAAGCACTCACGCACACGCGACGCAGCATGCATGCACACAAACTGTGTCTGTGCCTCTCTCAATAACTAATCAGTAAACTACACTTCCCTCCATGAGAAAAGCCCCTGAAAAAGCAACAACAAAAAAAAAAAAAAACAAAAAAAAACGAATTGCTCATGTTTAAAAGAATTTTTTTTTTAAAGTATGGTTATCTGTAGAACAACATCAGTTCTTCATTCTTTTCTCTTTATCACGTTTCCACAACATCTTACCTGACGGTTTTGCTGAGCCAACATCATTGGCCAGCCGTGGCCTTTATTTTACGTTGACAATTTACTCATGACACAATGGCCAAGAATGACACACCAAGCCTCTGAACCGACTTCCTCTCAGCTTATGACCACGAGACATCCACTCTCCTCCACCTCCACCGCCCTCCCCCCCACCCCTCCCCCCCCCCCCGGCCTTCCACCCCACCCAGCCTCTGAGGCGCCGCTGAAGCGGGACAAGGCGGAGGGGCGACCCTGCCATCAATGGGCGTGAGGGGCCGCTAAGTGGCAGAGAGGACAGGAAATACCGACGAGAGCGTCATCAGCCTGGCTGTGGGGGGCAGTTCAATGTCTTCTCTCTAATTACGGCACAGGGATAGAGAGGGGCTTCATGGCACTGGATCCATAAAAAAAAATGATTCGTGCCACAGAGGGAGTCTGGAGAGGGAGGGAGAGGGGGGAAAGGGATGGGAGCGTGAGGTAGCTGAGAAGATCAGGGAAGATAGCGGAGGGGGGGGGGGGGGGGGGGGGTGTCTCCTGGAAGGGCTGAGAAAGACAGAGTGTGGAGGGGTGTGGGTTAAGGGGTTGAAAGTGGGGTGGGAGGTAGGGAAAAGACGAAAGAGAAGTGTAGAAAGTGAGGCGGAGGGGGGGAGGGGGTATAAAGACAGAGGAGAAGACGGCAGGAGCAGGCGAGGCAGAAGAATGTGAATATGCAGGGAATAAAAGAGCTGATAGATGGGAGTGAAAGTGAGCTTGAATGGGGTTGGGAAGGTGCTAAAGAAAGAAGATGGAGGGGAAAGAAGAAGAGATAAGGAGAAACAGTATCGAGGGATACACATGGAAGAAAGAAATGAAAAAGGGCTGAGAGAAGGAAAAGAAAGATGAATTGAAGTGGAAAGAAATACCAGAGAGATGAGGCAGGAATAAGGCATGATGGGAAATCGAGAAAAAGAAGATGATGGGGGCAAGAGACAGACAGACAGACACTATCCCACACACCACACCCCCTCTCTGTCTGTCTGTCTGTCTGTCTGTCTGTCTCTCTCTCTCTCTCCCCTCTCTCTGTTTCTGTCTGTCTGTGTCTGTCTGTCTGTCTGGTCTCTCTCTTCTCTCTCTCTCTCTCTCTCTCTCTCCTCTCTCTCTCTCTCTACTCTCTCTCTCTCTCTCTCTCCTCTCTCCACGCATTGACCTATGCATGCACATACACATGCACACTCACACATGCACATGCATGCATGCAAACATGCATGCATGAACACACACACACACACACACACACACACACACACACACACGCACACACATTAACACTTGCATGTACGTACATGAGCGAGTGCACACACACACACACACACACACACACACACACACACACACACACACACACACACACACACACACACACACACACACAGAGAGAGGAGAGAGAGAGAGAGAGGAGAGAGAGAGAGAGTGGCAGACAGGGGAAAGGGAGAGAAACTGGGGGGGGGGGGGGGCCACTGGGGATATTGGTAGGTGTTTGGGTGTCTTTGTGTTTTGAGGTGAAGGGACGCAAAGGGAGACGGAAGAAGGCACAGTCGCATTCATGTATTTATCTGTAAAGCTGAATTGCCACCCTGAATTTTACAAGTGTTCGAGTAGGAAAGATTTAAATTTCAACAGGTTCACAAGCCACACTTGAAGTTAAGCAGGGGGGGTAATGGACATGTTGGAAGGAGGACCTGGGTGAAGCAGCTGTAAAGTCAAGTAAATAATGATGGAACATTGAACCAGCTGCTGCTGTACATCGCTTGGCCTCACAGACTTCCGGCTGGTAGGTCGCGGGGGGCGATTCCAAGAGAGAGAGATATATATGCAGGATTTTTCTGCCCCACTGGCGCTCCCCCTGCCCAGAGCTGGGTTTGCTATGAGCTCAGTTTGGCAGACTGGAACGACACAGGCGACTGTTCGTCACTTAATGAGTACGACTCTTTGGTGGCTCACAGATGAAGGAGAAGTTTACAGTGTTGAGCTAGTGTTCAGACAGCCTTGCTTGGCAAATTTAGCAACAGCACACATAACCCATATGGTGAAGTTATTTGCATACCCATCTTTCACCATGCTTTTATGTACATGCAGTCCACTATGAAAGAATCTGAAGTCAGTGCAATACCATTAGAGTGTAAAGCTTTGGCTGTGGCCAGACGTAGAAAATAAGACAGTTATCTTTAATACTGACATGCGTACCTGCCTGTAAACTTTGGTGTGATGTCAACTGAGTCATCTCATTCATACTCACCCATGACAGTACAGTTTTTCCACATTTTCTACTCTTGACTGATTATTCATAGTCAAATGTGCTTCTGCTTCACATGTTTTCATTACTCAGTGGTTTTGAACTAATAGTCCTAATGTTTGATTTAATTTATAATGGAATCAGCGTGAGGAACATACGTCGCCAAAAGATAACTGAAAAGAGCACGGTGCTGATCTGCCCACTTGCTCCCCTCAACCTTTTGGACACACGTGACCAATGCTTGATACCAGTTGTTTCCATCCGGCATGTCCCAAAACTTGTCACGACCACAGTCTTCATGAGAGGGTTGAAACAAATTTCCTGACCAACACTGCAGGTTGTCTCTATTTTCCAAGCCTGGTTGACGCCAGATATGATTATTGTGATGGCAAGCATAGATTACAAGCCTGTCATGCAGTCACAGTCCGGAATGAACCCCACAGCGTCGCCGTCTCTATCACCAGCCACATTGATCAGCATTTGAAAGAAGTCTCAAATTCTGTGGCCTTTCATACGCTGCTGTCACGTTGAGCTGTGTTCTCTCTCTCTCTCTCTCTCTCTCTCTCCGTCTCTCTCTCTCTCTCTCTCTCCTCTCTCTCTCTCTCTCTCTCTCGCTCTCTCTCTCCTGTCTGTGTGTGTGTGTGTGTGTGTGTGTGTGTGTGTGTGCACGTTCTTTTCGTCTTCTGTCATTTTCTCATTCTCAATCAAGATTCCCTTCTTTCCCTTATCATTATCTTAAAAACGCCCCAATCCCTCCTTACCATCCTTTTAAATCTTCCACCACGACGCTTTTGCTCTTCTTTCCATATCCAGCTTGCGCCCCTTCCCCTTCCTTCTCTGCTCCTTCTCCCACCTTGCCATGTCTCTTTCTCTTATCCCGATCAACCTCTTTCATTATTTTTGTGTTTTGGATCCTACCTCATTGTTCTTCTTCTTCACCCCCTCTGTGCTCTTCATATTCCTTCTACTCTTCCGCGCCCCGTTTAATTTTTCATTTCAATTTTCTTCTCGTTTTTGATTACTTCGGTAGCCGTTTTTTTTGTTTGTTGTTTTTTTTTTTCTCGTCCGGTCTTCTTCATCCTCTGGCTCCTCTTTCACATCTTCTTTCACTTACTCCCTCTCGATTTCTTTTTTTTTTTTTTTTTTTTTTTTTTCATTGGTGGCATTTTGCATCAGCCTTCAATCCTTTGGTGTGCTTGACAAGATGGAGTTGGCTAAGGGCTTTTCCTCCTTTCTTCCTGCGTTTCCTAGCCCCCCGCCCCCCCCACCCCACACACACACCACCACCACCACCACCACCACTGCCACAGCCATCCTTCTGCCCCACCCTCACCCTCTCCCTTCCTTCACTGGCATGATGAGCGAGTAAGTGGCATACAGGCGGCAGGGGCCGTTTAATCAGCCGCGTGGTGTTGCAATTCTATGTCTCTAATTTCGGCAGTGCGCTGGGGCAGAAGATGATGGGGGGGGGGGGGGTAAAGAAAAACTGGGGCAGTGTGCCCTGGGAACAGAATACTGAGACGACATTTGGAATGAAACGGAGAGAGAATGAGGAGAGGCATGATGGCATTTTTTTTTTTTTTTAAGTATTGTTATAAAACTAGAATAAATATGGGTGCTTCTTTGAAAAAACGATGTATGATGAACACATAAGAGTAATGTGGCTGGAGGAGGAGAAGGGAGGAAACATGGATTTATATATACATATGTGTGTGTGTGTGTGTGTGTATGTGTGTGTGTGTGTGTGTGTGTGTGTGCGTGTGTGTGTGTGTGTGTGTGTGTGTGTGTGTGTGTGTGTGTCCAAGGAAGCAGAAAGGATAAAAAGAAAATAAAACTAAGAAAGGGCAGATGAAAGTAGGGAATACAGATAGTTAGGAGAGGACTGAAGAGTGTTTGAATTTGTTTTCTGTTTTTATTGAAGAAGAGAATGTTACTTACACACACACACACACACACACACACACACACACACACACACACACACACACACACACACACACACACACACGCGCACACACACACACACACACACACGCGCGCGCGCACATGGAAAATGAAAGTAGGTGTAAAGGTTATACATGAAAGCGTATATAAAGAATCCCACTTTAAAACTTAAGGAAAAAAGTCTCAGAAACGTCGCACAAGTGTACTTGTTCATTTTGCACATTTCTTACATTTGCGAATCAAAGATTTGTGTCCCTTTACATTGTTTTACTGTCCTATTACCCCCCCCCCCCCCCCCATACACACACACACACACACACACACACACACACACACACACACACACACACACACACACACTCCCTTTTCATTCACTCGCTTCTGATGTCTTTCTTTGAACTACTTCTCTTTACTTTTTCGTCTTTTTTTCTTGTTCTAACTCATTCCATTGCTGCAACTTCAAAATAGACTTTAAAAGTGTCTTTGTACATTGATGTTCAGAGCCAAGTTTTGAGCTTTAATACTGGCTTTTCCCCCCCATCCCACCCCCTTTTTTTCTTCTTTTTTGCTTATACCTAGAAGAGCGTATAGCCATCTTCCTTATGTAGTTTAGGAAGATCATCATTTTACCTTTTAATATCTTATCCAACACGTTCAGGTGACCTCAGATCATGTCCATATAGCTGTGAAAAGAACACAAAGGGATGGCATAATACTGAATGCTTCAAGACCAGGGCTTCTTAGAGTCTTTATTTTTAGGCCAGCAGAGTATTACTCTAACCAATTGTCCTATGCGATGCCTTGCATCAGAGGTATCGAGCACCATTTGACGTAAGAGCTACTTGGAATGAATTTCTACTGCAAGCACATGAGGTACACCACAGTCTGTCAAGTTCACCAAACCCAAAACCTTACCTCACTGACAGAGTATGAACGATCAGAGCCAGTCTCCTGACGAGTTTTCATCCAGGAGACTAAAGTTGACTCCAGACAGACACAAGAAATGGTTCTCTCTTCAGAGACAAACGTTTGTGGTGTGTGTGCTTGTGTGTGTGTGTGTGTGTGTGTGTGAGAGAGAGAGAGAGAGAGAGAGAGAGAGAGAGAGAGAGGGGGGGGGGCAGGGGAGGGAGAAGGGAGAACAGGACAAAGATGCTAAACAGAGAGAGAGAGGACACCAACTGCAGAGGACGGAGAGTGTGGCAAACCTCATGATCACCACCCGGGCAGCGAGCCATGATATTGGCCCTCTTCTCTCATTACTGAGGCCGCCTGCATGCTCACTGGAGGCGTGTACCAGACAGGCGGGGCTGGGTGGGTGGGCTGCCTTTGAACAGTCGCCTTGTGATCACTAGTTAGGTCCCGATGAGTCAGTCATCTGTCAGCGCCCTCACGCCTTGAGTCACAACAGGAGGAAAATCTGTTGTGTGTTTGCATGCGGGTAGGGGAGTGTGAAGTGGGAGGGGGATGGGCAAACTGGGGGGAGGAGAGTGGGTAAGGAGGTGGGTGGGGGGGTGAGGGAAAATATGCACTCGTAACACGCATCTGGTCATACCTGCCTACATTTGTTTGCATATGATAAAGGATGGCATGCATCATCGTCGTCGTCGTCGTCGTCGTCGTCATCATCATCATCATCATCATCATCATGATGAACTTGACCTTTTTGTAATGTATGGTGCTGGCAAGCAGTAATGTGGTAATTGCAATTATGAGAACGGTAACAGTATTGATGAAAATGATAAGAATGATAATAACGATGATGATGAAGATAGTGATGATGATCCGTGAATATATCTAAAATACCATGTGAACAAAAGGATGATACGTGGAAAGATTTGGTTGGATGCTAAACTTAGAAAAACGAACAAAAGGCGAGATCTGGGACAAAGGAGAAAGGTGGAGGGAGAGAAGAGAGGGGGGTGAGGATTGACCAAAGCAGCAGCGAAACCCGGGTAACCTGGATGAACGTGTCATCAGTTCAGCTATTCCGACGGAGAACGTAAATAGCACAGATTTAGGCCTGACGCAATAGTATAATACGCGAAAAGTGACTTTGTGTGGACTGCACACTTGAATTTCCATCACTTGTATTTAATAGCATAGGTGGAAAATGTTGCTTCGCTGCTCAGAGCTGTGTCAAAGAAATAATCGGCGATCTGCATGTAACAGCCTTTGTCATATGAATTTACCATAATGTCATCTACAAAGCTGTCATCTAGTCTCTGTGTGGGAAAAACATTTTACATAAAAACCATTAGAGCCATTTTCCGATAATTTTGCACATAGTTTTTTATTGTTGGGAGGTCAAGACATTGAGCTTTCCTGTGTAAATTTTATCCACACAGTAAACCTGAAGCACGTGATTTTGCTGGAAAGTAACAGTTTCTTTAGTACTTTTAATACGGCAATTTCGAAGCCTGTGATATAGATTATGGATTCGATGATGAGCGATTCTGAGTCGGTTCAAACAGTGATGAGAGGTGTATGTGCAGAACATCATCTTGTAAAGATGCTCTGATTTGTTGGGGGAGCGGGATGAACAAGAGAAGAAACTGTGTATTTGTGTAGTTATAAATCGTCGTACGTAGTTGTGTGAGTTGCATTTGAATGTTTCATCCACACATCTGCCGATACAGAACGCCAAACAGATCAACATCGGAAGGCTGGATACGATCGTTTGATGTTTTTTATTCTTTACAAACACGATTCTTTGATACAGCTGGGAAAAAGGCGGAGTTTTTTTTAGCTGTGGTATTTATAGCACACTCTTGACAATCTCCGACCATTGAGTTAAGAGGTTAGGTAAATTGCAAAGACCTGGTGAGTTGATAAATCGCAGTTTACATCGTGTCTTCGCAAATGGCTCAGTTGAATGATTGAATGCCATTTTTTTTTTTTTCACACATAAAAACTTTCCTTGAACATGTACTGAAGATTTTCGTTAAAAAAAAAATCAATGAATAAAAGAACAAACCTGCTGAAACGTCGAAGCGATGAAATGAACGAAATAGCGGAAAGTTTTTATTTTTCTTTCTTTCTTTCTTTCTTTCTTTCTTTTCTTTCTTTCTTTTAAATAAAATCTTCAGAAAATGCTCAAAGAAAATTCTTATTTGCTCAGTTCATGCCGTTTTCATTGTCATTTGCGCGGTTAGTGTACGCCGATTTTCACCTTCCTGAAAAGGAGGCGACAGAGCAGGTGGTTTGAGGAGATGGTCAACATACGAGACTGTTTAGTCACGTTCTCCCATCATTGTCAGTCTAGGGTGATTTCCCCTAGCTTTAGATGTCTTTTATGGATGCCTCTCTTGCTTCTTTTCTCTTTTTCCTTCTTTCTCTCCCTCCCCCCCCCCCCCCCCCCCCCCCCCCCCCCTCCTTCCCCCTTTTCATTTTTTTTCTATTCTTACTACTTTTCTTTATGTTTCTTTCTTGATCCCCCCCCCCCCCCCCCCCCCCCCCCCACCCGTATTTGTATCGAATTATTCTTTTTCTTATACTGTTCTATACTTTTTCAATACTTTTTCAATGTTGAGAATTTCCTTTTTTTTGTTTGTTTGTTTGTTTGTTTGTTTGTGTTGCTCTTGGCCTCACTTTTTACCATTTTTTTCCTTAATTTCTTTCATGTCTTTCTTCAGTCATTGGCTTTCAGTATCTTTTACAGTTTTCTCCTTCGGCTTTCTTTCATGTCTTCCGTCTAGTTCTTTCTCTCTTCATGTTTGTGCCTTCGTATGTTTTATTTCTGCATTTTCGTCCTTAAAGTCAGTATCTCTTTGTAAATCTCTCTCTCTCTCTCTCTCTCTCTCTCTCTCTCTCTCTCTCTCTCTCTCTCTCTCTCTCTCTCTCTCTCTCTCTCCTCTCTCTCTCTCTGTGTCTCTCGTTCAATCTTGTGACAGTCGTACTACTTAGGATGCCCTGTCTGTCTTTCTGTCTTTCGGCTTTAATTTGTTCCTGTCTTATTTTTTCTTTCTCTCATCCATCCTTCCTCTTCCCGTTTGTTTCTTTCTCAACTGACTTTTAATGTCGGATTTCTTCTTTGCCTCTGGCTTGTTTCTTTGTTGCCTTCCTCCCTTTCTTTCTATCGTTCTTTTTCTTTCCTTCGTTCTTTCACATTCTTTGTATATTTCCTTCTTCTATCTGTCTTGTTTCTTTTGAATTCTGTTTGTCTGTCAGCGTCGTACTCTTGCTTATGGAGGTTGACACAACCTGTCGGACAAGCAGATGAGTTTTCCTTTTAATTAAAATTTTTCTTTATTACATTAATACTTGAAAAATAATATCTACTATCGTTTCACATAATGACACGTACTTGCTTCAGTTCAGCACGTTAACAAGGTCCTCACGGACTGGAAAAAAACTTTCTGTTCAGACTTTGGTCTCAAGCGGTGCCAAACAAATATCTCTTGTGACCAAAAAAAGTTCCCTGGTTCTCAGAGATTTGTATTTTTAGTTCATCATCAAGGCACAGTATCTTTTCAGTCTCTGCGACCTCACATCGACTTACAAAGAAAAGTACATAAATGGAATAAGAATAGAAAATATAAACGCAAGCGTGCGCGCACATACACACACACACACACATACACACACACACGCGCGCGCGCGCGCATGCGCACGAACATGCGCATACACACACTGTGCCAGTGCCTTTCTCAATGATAAATAGTAAACACTAGAAAACTATACTTCCCTAGTCTACCGGGGGGGGGGGGGGGGGGGGGGGGGGGGGGGGGGGGGGGGGGGGGGGGGGGGGGGGGGGAGTTCCTGAAAAGAAACGAAAAACAAATTGTTCAGTTAAAAAAAAATTAGAAAGTAACCTTATCTGTAGAGTATTAGTCTTCATTCTTTTCTTTTTCTTTTTTCATTCTTTTTTTTTTTTTTACCATATCTTACCCGGAGGTTGGCAAAGCCATCTAAGGCTAGTCGTGGCCTTGATCTAATGTTTACTACAGACACCTCCCCATGTCATGGAGAAAACCATGACCATGAGGCAGGAGCCTCGCCAACGCCTCTCCATACGACGCCATCGACCGGTGTGTCCTCTGTATTAACTGACCATCCAAACAGGCGATAAACCAGTCACACTGTGTGTTAGTCGCTCTTTATTCGCCATGCATGCATGCTAAACGTTTTTTTTCTTGACGAGATGAGCCAAGGCACAAGAGGGTAAACAACCCATGAATTTTTGTTGTTGTTGCTATTTTTCCCCCCCAAGGTTGCATAAGTGATCTATGCTTTTCGTTGACAGTTTTTTTTTTTTTTTTTTTCCCCCCAGAAGTAAATACACACGAAAGCACCAGGGACTTCAGCACAGTTCCTGGTATTTTGTCTTGTCTGTGTGTCTCCTTTCTGTCTGTCTGTCTGTCTGTCTGCCCCTGCTCTCTCTGTCTCTCTCTCTCTCTCTCTCTCTCTCTCTCTCTCTCTCTCTCGCTCTCCTCCTCTCTCTCTCTCTCCTCCTCTCTCTCTCTCTCTGTGTGTGTGTGTGTGTGTGTGTGTGTGTGTGTGTGTGTGTGTTTTGACTAACTATCTGTTTGTCTTTATGTCTGTGTGTTTCTGTCTGTCAGTTTGCCTGCCTGTCTGTCAGTCTGTCTCTCTGTCTCTGTCTCTGTCTCTCTGTCTCTGTCTCTCTCTCTCTCTCTCTCTCTCTCTCTCTCTCTCTGTCTGTCTGTCTGTCTCTCATGGTCTCTCCAGTTTTTCAAGGCCTATAGAATGCTTTTTGATTTGGATCTGCGTGATAAGAAAACCTGGGCTTCAAATATTCGCTGTAAACTGTACATGTTTGGCTTTGGATATGTATGGCTGACTCAAGGCGTGGAAGGGATTAGCGAGTTTCTAAAAGCTTTCAGGAAAAGGTTAATTTGTTGCAGATGGCAAGATTGGAATTATCATATCAATAACAGTGACAGATTTAGTGTGTACAGAACCTTCTGCACTGTCCCTGATGTTAAAACGTATTTTGTAGTCAATTTAGACAGATATTTAACGTTTAATTTGGTAAGATTTAGGCTTGGCATTTCCGAAATTGCCGTACATCATAATCGTTATAGAGACAACACAGTGAAAACGACTTAATATGTCCACTTTGTCAAAAAAAGAGAAAAGGAAAAATGAGATGGATTTTGTGTCTTATGCTGCCCCGCTCTACATGCCTTAAGAGCAAACCCAATACATACCGTCGAAATGCTATATTAACACTCCAAGTCAGTTTAAATTGTATTGCTCATGACGTGCTCACTAGAGAAAAAACAGTTAGAAATTTGTCAATCTATATTATATAATTTTTTTTTTAAAGCTATACGTTCTATTTCCTCATTTTCTTAATATTACTGCTAAGTTGTGTTTATGGATGATGTCATTGTTTATGAATGCCAGATTGGACAAATGTTTGTATCTATGCAACCCCTATCATGAGGGGCAATGACTGGCCTAATCATGATTAAAGTTTTCTATCCCGTATCCGTATCCAGTTGTTTCTTTCTGGTCTTTTTTTTTTTTTTTTTCCGCGTCATTTTTTTTAGCATTTTTTTTTTTTTTTTTTTTTTTTTTTATTTTTTTCCGCATTTTTAGCATGGCATTTTTGGATGAAGTAGATATTGAACTGTTGGAGGGGCATGGGATCCCTCTAATGAGTCGCTCTTCAAAACTCTCAGAATCCTTCGCTGGGGGGAAGAGTACCTCCCCTGCCTCTCTTCTTTGACACTTTAATCTTAATTTTTTTTTTCCCTTCTATCTTTCTCTTTTTTTTTTTTTTTTCTCCTTTTTTTTGTTTGTTTCTATTTGCGCATTTCTCTTTTCGCTTTCTCTCCCGGCCCTCCCGAAACCCCACTCTTCCCCCCCCTCTCTCTCTCTGTCCTCTGTCTGTCTCTCTGTCTGTCTGTCTGTCTCTCTGTCTCTGTCTCTGTCTGTCTCTCTCTATCTCTATCTCTCTCTCTCTCTCTCTCTCTCTCTCTCCCTCTCTCTCTCTCACAAACACACACACCCACACACACCACCCACAGCACACACACAACACACACACACACCACCACACACCAACACACACACACACAACCACACACACACACACACAACACACACACTCATTAATCGCTCTCTGTCCTCTACACTTTGTCCTCTACCTTTGTAAATCTCATCTTTTCTCTTTTTTTTTTTTCACTTAATTTTTTCATCCTGCTACATTCTCTCTGTCTCCTCTGTCTGTCTGTCTGTCTGTCTCTCTCTCTCTCTCTGTCTGTATCTCTTTCTGTCTTTCTGTCTCTCTCTCTCTCTCTCTCTCTCTCTCTCTCTCTCTCTCTCTCTCTCTCGCTCTCTCTTATCGTTTCCCTCTCCCTCCTCTTTTTCACGTCCTCTCCCACTCCACTTTCTCTCTCTCTCTCCCTCTGATTGTCTGTCTGTCTGTCTGTCCTTCTCTCTCTCTCTCTCTCTCTCTCTCTCTCTCTCTCTCTCTCTCTCTCTCTCTCTCTTCCCCCCCCATTCTCTTTCTTTTGAACCCTTGTTCCCTCCCTCTGCCCAGCCCACCTCACCTGCTTCTCTCTCTCTCTCTCTTGCTGTCCTTTTTCTCTGTCACTCTTTCTCTTTTTTTCACCTCTGACCCCCTCAATCACGCTCTCTCTCTTTTCTCTGTTTATCTGCCCATTCACGTCCGTCCATCCGTCCATCTCTCTCTCTCTCTCTCTCTCTCTCTCTCTCTCTCTCTCTCTCTCTCGCTCGCTCGCTCAAGTTTACCACCCACCACTCTTTCACTCACTCTGTGCATGTGTCTTTTATCATCTCTCTCTCTCTCTCTCTCTCTCTCTCTCTCTCTCTCTCTCTCTCTCTCTCTCAGTCACTGTCTCTCTATCTCTGTCTTTCTCTCTCTCTCTCTCTCTCTCTCTCTCTCTCTCTCTCTCTCTCTCTCTCTCTTTCCCACCCACCGCTCTCTCACTCACTCTGTGTGTTTCTCTTATCATCTCTCTCTCTCTCTGTCTCTGTCTCTGTCTCTCTCTGTCTCTCTGTCTCTCTGTCCCTCTCTCTCTCTCTCTCTCTCTCTCTCTCTGTGTTTCCCACCCACCACTCTCTCACATTCTCTTTGTGTGTCTTATTATCTCTCTCTCACTCACTCTCTCTCTCTCTCTCTCTCTCTCTCTCTCTCTCTCTCTCTCTCTTCACACACACACACACACACACACACACACACACACACACACACACACACACACACGCACACACACATTCACAACTGTGTCTCCTTTACCCTCATCGTCTTTACGCGTCTTCTCCATCCTAACCCCAGTAACCTATGGCATTTTACGTCTGTCTTCAGCCTCGGTACACTTGACAAGGATAAAAAAAAATTCTGACACAAGCCCACAGTGCGTACCCTTATCCCTTCCACTGACGCCGCCACAACTCGACCCTCCACCCTCCTCCCTCACCTGCACCCTCCTCCACCTCCTCCACCCAACCACCCTCTGAGGCGCCTGTGTCCGTTCAACGTCGACCCTGCCATCAAGGGCGTGAGGGGCGGCTAAGTGGCAGAGAGGAAGGACGACCGCGTCATCAGCCTGGCTGTGGGGTGCAGTTCAATGTCTCTAACTGCGGCACAGTGATGGCGCAGGGGCTTTACTGCGGCTGGGTTAAAAATAAGAAAAAAAAAAAAAAGGGGGGGGGGGGGGGGGGGGGGGGGTTGTGCCACAGAGGGAGGCTGGGGAGGGGGAGAGAGGGATGGGGGGGGGGGGAGGGGACCTGAGAAGGAGTTGAGATAGAACATCAAGGAAGATAGGAGAATTGAGGGTGGGGGGGGGGATGGGGGTGGGCACCTAACAGGGCCGAGGCAGACAGAAATGTAGGAGGGGTGGTGGATTAAGGAGCGGGAGTGGGGTGGGTGGGATGAATGAGATGAGCAGGGGCAGGGTTTACAGACAGAGGAGAGTGGGGTAGGAGGAATGGACGAAAGTGAATATACAGAGAACGAGGGGCTGAAAGATGGGAGTGAAAGTGAGGGTGGGGAGGGTGGGGAGAGGGGTATGAGCTGAAAGAGGAAGAGGAGAGGGGAGAGGGGAGACGTCATAGTGAGGGACAGATCAGAGGTGGAAGGAAGAAAAGAGGGCGGAGAGAGGGTAAAGATGGATTAGTAGCAGGAGGAAGAGAGAGATGGGGCAGGGAAATTGATGGAGACTGATAGACAGATGATCTAGGGGCAAGAGATAGACAGACGAACACAAACACACTCTCTCTCTCTTCCTCCCTCCCTCTCTCTCACCATCTTTCTCTCTCTCACTCTCTCTCTCTCTCTCTCTCTCTCTCTCTCTCTCTCTCTCTCTCTCTCTCTCAATCTCTCTCTCTCTCTTTCCACTATGCACATACACACCCACACATATATGGATATACGTTTGGCCCGACATCAACTGAGTCATCACACACACACACACACACACACACACACACACACACACACACCACACCCATGACAATGCTTTTTTCACATTTTCAACACTCGGCTGATCGTTCGTGGTCGGGTGTGCTTCTGCTTTATATATTTTGATTGCTCAGTGTTTGATCTGATATATACGCAGTATGACTAAATTTACAATTGAATCGGTGCCAGCAATGAAAGTCGCCATTTTTAGGAGAAATCAGCCATATATGGGTTATCTGCTGCTGATCAAAAAGAAAAAAAGGTGGTGTTCATTGGACACTTTAAGCAACACTGACAAGGGAAGATGATCGAATGGAACACGGTGCTCATCTGCGAAATTGCCATTCTCAAACCTGTGGACTAACACGACAAGTGCATGAAAACTGGGCGTCTCAACCCAGCTCGTTCCAAAACTTGCTATAACTGTGAATTTCATTAAATATCCTGACCAACACTGCAAGTGTCGTTTTTACCAAGGCCTGGTTAACTCTGGGATATACTGTGGAAGACAGCGTAGCCTTGTCATGCAGTCTTAGCTTGGAATGACATCCACAGCATCACCTTCTCCATCCTCATCTCATCCAGCATTTAAAAAAAAAAGTCTCAATTCTGTGGCCCTTCATGCCCTGCTATCATGTTGACCTCAGTTTTGATTTCAAATCCACGTCTATGCCCTCGGTAGGTTTGTGTTGAGGTCGCTGGAATCAGCAGGTTCATGGGAACTGTCGTTGGGCCGAGCTCACTCAAGCTGACTCTGCCACAGGGCAGTTAATCATGATTGTGGGGAGGGGCCTTAGTAGGTGGTTTACTGCGTATGCTGGATCAGAGGAGGCACCTCTGAACAGATGACTTTTCATTAAGAGCTAGCTCCCCATTGATTGCCTGTGCTGGGCATGTGATAGGCAAGCCATGATGTGGCTGTGGATGGGGAGCCGGAAATGAGTGGTGTGGGGGTAATGCCACTGACGAGGCATAGAAGAAACAGCAGCAAAAAAAAAAGAGAAATATGTAGAATAATGGATTACTGAAACTCTTACTTTAGAATACTGAGATTTACTTCAGTGAGATTTCCAAGTGAAGAAATATTTGGCTAATATGAGTTTGGTAGCAGTAAAAAAGAAATAATATGCAGATGGGAATTAAAGTTAGCCGTTTTGTTGTACTGTCTCTTTTACCATGCCCTGTCATTGCAAATCATTTCAGCTTTGCTCGTTCTGCCTTGTGGTTAACAACACACCACACAGCCACAGCACTGACAGTCTACACAGGGCCACACAGCCACAGCACTGACAGTCCACACAGGGCCACACAGCCACAGCACTTGACTGTCCACACAGGGCCACACAGCCACAGCACTGACAGTCTACACAGGGCCACACAACCACAGCACTGACAGTCCACACAGAGGTACACAGCCACAGTACCGACAGTCCACACAGGGCAGTTGATGCCTAATCTTTTTTTTTAAGGCATCCCACTGAAACGAGACACCACGCTGCTTCAGAATGACTTTGGTGGTTTTCAGTGGTGCCTTGCCTTGTCTGTTCCAGCTTATGTTGGACTCCATTTGCTAAGCCATCCACTAATGACAGAAACTGCTTATTTGTGGAGCCAACATGGGAAAGGTGCCTCTCCGGAGAGCTCCATCACGTCCATCCAACAAAACGCTCCGCGACCTTGCCGAAAGTGGAGATTTTTGGACTAAAATCGCAATCGGATGTGGAGAGAAAATGAAATCTGAGTAAAGATGAGGACATAAGTGGGCACAGAATGTAAGTTTCTGTTATCATAGTAATGCATGAGGATGGCGTACTGTAGTTTCGTTGACACACATAACAGGTATGTGCTTTGTGCTTCCATTCCTAAGATATTCTGTCATCAAGGTGGCTGGTGAGACACAGATACTTAAGTGCTGGTCTGGGAACTTGAGCAGCACGCTGAAGGACGTATCCATACGGCGATTTTAACACAGCCACGTGGTTCCAGTCCCCTTTGCCACCAGAGCACTCTCGTCTCTCCGAAGGGGCTGGCTCGGGCAAAAATATCCTCCAAGAAAATGGCCATGGTTGAACTTGAACTAACGACTCCGTAGTGTAGGATGTGCTAACCACATGTGTACTTGATCGATCGTTTTCTGAGAGAGAGAGAGAGAGAGGGAGAGAGAGAGAGAGAGAGAGGGGGGAGGGAGGGAGAGAGAGAGAGAGAGAGAGAGAGAGAGAGAGAGAGAGAGAGAGAGAGAGAGAATGTTTGGGGTCTAGCTGACTGTGGAGGCCACCTCAAAGTTTGTAAGACGGACACGCAGACAGACATGCACAGATAGAGGAACAGTCAGCAAGCATATAAGTGAACGAGTTAAGTAAGCTTGCATGCTTGCAAGTGCGTGTCTCCTCGATACGAGTTCTTTGTGTTTGATACCGAGACAAGATTGAGCTTATTTCCTTCCTAGTGGACTACGATTTCGTTGCGTTTAGTTTTTTTTTTCTTAGGGAAGTGGGGGGCAAGGGGGGGGGGGGGGGGGGGGGGGGGGGAGCGAAGGAGGAAAAGGAGGAGGAGGGTACTAGGTGGGGGAAGGGGGGGGGGGGGGGGGGTAGGAAGTGAGTTGTTTTCCTCCTTTTTCTCAAATATTTTTTTCGCCGTTTTGTAAGAATTGGGAGTCAAAAGACAGCTCGCTGGTGGGAGAGGAAGGTAAAATGCAAGGGAAAGGAGCAGTTGGTGTGAAGGACGGACTGATGTAAAGCTCTGAGTTGATGATGCAGTGGATGAGAAAGGACGATTGAATGGAAAGGATGGATGGAATGAGCAGGAATGGGTGTGAAGGACAGAGTGGAAGGGTGGAGTGGATTGGAAGAGTGTAAAGGATATGAGGACGGAGTGTACGTAAAGGATGGAACGGATGTGAAGGATGGAGCAAATGTAAAGGATGGAGTGGATGTGATGGACGGACAAGATGTGAGGAACGGAATGGATGTAAAGGATGGAACGGATCTGAAGGATGGAGTAGATGTGAAGGATAGAGTAGATGTGAAGGATGGAGCGGATGTAAAGGAGGGAATAGATGTAAAGGATGGAACGGATGTGAAGGATGGAGTAGATGTGAAGGATGGAGTGGATGTAAAGGAGGGAATAGATTCGAAGGATGGAGTAGATGTGAAGGAAGGAGTGGATGTGAAGAATGGAATGGATGTAAAGGAGGAAGTAGATGTGAAGGATGGAGTGGATGTGAAGAATGGAATAGATGTAAAGGAGGAAGTAGATGTGAAGGATGGAATGGGTGTGAAGAATGGAATAGACGTAAAGGATGGAATAAATGTGAAGGAAGGAGTGGATGTGAGAATGGAATGGATGTAAAGGAGGAAGTAGATGTGAAGGATGGAGTGGATGTGAAGAATGGAATAGATGTAAAGGAGGAAGTAGATGTGAAGAATAGAATAGATGTAAAGGAGGAAGTAGATGTGAAGGATGGAGTAGACGTGAAGAATGGAATGGATGTAAAGGAGGAAGTAGATGTGAAGGATGGAATGGATGTAAAGGAGGAAGTAGATGTGAAGGATGGAGTGGATGTGAAGAATGGAATGGATGTAAAGGAGGAAGTAGATGTGAAGAATAGAATAGATGTAAGGAGGAAGTAGAATGTAAAAAGGAGGGAATAGATGTGAAGAATGGAATGGATGTAAAGGAGGAAGTAGATGTGAAGGATGGAATGGATGTAAAGGAGGAAGTAGATGTGAAGGATGGAGTGGATGTAAAGGAGGAAGGAAGTAGATGTGAAGGATGGAGAAGGATGGGGTGACGTGATGGAGGTGAAGGATGGATGGAATGGATGTAAAGAGGAAAGTAGATGTGAAGGATGGAGTGGATCTGACGACTGGAATAGATGTGAAGGAGGGAGGAGTGGGTGTTTTGTGAACGATAAGGTGGGTGTGAAGAGGGGATGTGAAGAGGACGCTGGTGAAGTGGAATCTCCTGTACTTGATCATGGCCGAAACCCCAGAATTACTTTTCTCAAGAAGAAACGATTCCTCCCCTCCTTCGCTCTCTTTCGACGAGTCCCTGCCACCCTGCTCTCCACCTCCACTACCTCTTCTTCCCTGCTTCTCTCTCTCTCTCTCTCTCTCTCTCTCTCTCTCTCTCTCTATCTCTCTCTCTCTCTGTCTGTCTGTCTGTCTGTCTCTCTCTCTCTCTCGCTCTCTCTCTCTATCTCTCTCTCTCTCTCTCTCGTTCTACCTTCTTCCCTTCCTCCACCATCCTCCCTGTCTCTCTCTCTCTCTCTCTCTCTCTCTCTCTATCTCTTCTCTCTCTCTCTCTCTCTCTCTGTCTCTCTCTCTCTCTCTCTCTCTCTCTTTCTTTCTTCGTTCTCCCTTCTTCCCTCTCACCACCATCCTCTGTCTCGTCTGTCTGTCGTCTCTCTCTCTCTCTCTCTCTCTCTCTCTCTCTCTCTCTCTCTCTCTCTCTCTCTCTCTGTTCTTTTCGTCTTCTTTCAGTGTGGAGTGGTGTGTGTGTGTGTGTGTGTGTGTGTGTGTGTGTGTGTGTGTGTGTGTGTGGTGTGTACTTTTCGCCGCTTCTTTCATTTTTCGTCTCTTATCCTCTCTCAAGATCCTCTTCTTCCCTTATCTTGACAACACCCACCACCCCATCTATCCCTTTAGATCTTCCAACATGACTCCATTGCCTTTCTCACCTCATCCAGCACGCGCCCCCTCCCCTTTCCTCCTCTGCTCCTTCTCCCACCTTGCCATGTCTGTTTTTCTCTCTATCCGATCAATCCTCTTTCATTATTTGTGTTTTGGATCCTTCCTCTTTGTTCTTCTCCTTTCCCCCCTCTGTGCTCTTCATATTCCTTCGCGCTCCTCCACCATCCCACTTCCATTTTTCATTTTCATTTTCTTGTATATTTTAAAATACCTTTTTTTTTTCTCTCTCTCTTTTCCGTTGCTGTCTTCTTCATCTGCTGGTTCCTCTTTCTCACGTCTCCTTTCACTTAACTCTCCCCTCCTCTATCTCATCTTTTTTTTTTTTTTTTCTTCCATCAGTGGCATTTCGTGTCAGCCTTCGATCTCGGGTGTGTTTGGCAGGAAGGACTTGGCTGAGGACTCTTCCTCCTTTCCCCCTTCCGTTCCCAGTCCCCTCCCCTACCCTCTCACCCCACCGCGCCTTACCCGCTGTCCAGCCACCATCACCACCATCACCACGTTTTCCGCCCCAGCTTGTCCTCCTCCCCCCCCCCCCCCTTTCCCCTTCAACATATGATGAGCGAGTAAGTGGCATACAGGCGGCAGGGGCCGTTTAATCAGCCGCGTGGTGTTGCAATTCTATGTCTCTAATTTCGGCAGTGCGCTGGGGCAGAAGATGATGGGGCGGAGGGGAAGGGGAGGGGGGGGGGGGGGGGTAAAAGAAAAATGGGGCAGCACCCTGGGAACAAAAATACTGTGACGACGCATAGAATGAA
>JADBJO010000556.1:627500-637500 GCA_016801955.1 Conus betulinus | reverse complement strand
TGAAATTAAAATGAGCTGATATATCGATCACACAATCCGGCTAAGGAAGATGAAAATGCATTTTTTTTATTTTGCTGTCCTTCTGTCGGTGACCTTAGAGTCAAATTTATTAAGTCAAAGTATTATATTGAGTCTTGTAGATTTAGTCAACTCACTGTTAGCAAAAAGAAATGAGAGTGTCCTCTTCGATCTTCTTCTTCCTAAAAGACTTGCTATATACGTATTATATGAATGACAAAAGCGACTACGAACAGTATTTTCATAATAACGCATAGTGTATGTTTGTGTAACTGCTTTTTCTTATCGTTTCCTTTGGATTCTCTTTGAGGGCACATAAGACCGTATGGCGAAAGCTTGGCTGTGTCTGGAGTGGCACTGTCTTCATCTGTCCGTGGGCAGGGGTGGTTGGGTCTGTGGGGTGTGCTCGACAGCTGGAGGGCGGTTTTTTTAGCCGGTGGGCTCTGCAGTCATGAAATACGGGCTGGTACACCCATGGGGATGCTACTTTTTAAGGCTGTTATGAGTTTCATCCTGTATTCTGATTTACCTCTGTTCAGGAGCGGTTATGTCTCTTGATATCTTAATGGAGTGCCCTGCGCGTGCCTGTACCCATCGTCAACACAGCGCAGGCCTCCAAAGGTGGTACAGGACTGCTCTGAAGGCAGGTGAAGACAGTGCTTCTCTGGGTCCACCCCAGCACCTTCGGGTGTTTCTTTTTCTTTTCTATCGTTTCCTTTAGTGAGAATCCTCCTTAATATGTGTACTGTGGGTGTCACCATTTCTCTATGGGCTATAGCTTTGATATGAATAAATTATTCGTCTTCGTCTTCGTACTCGTACTCGTATTCGTATTCGTCTCTGTCTGTCTGTCTGTCTGTCTGTCTCTCTCTCTCTCTCTCTCTCTCTCTCTCTCTCTCTCTCTCTCTCTGTGAGTATGTGTGTGTGTCTGTGTGCGCGTGCTTGCGCACATCTGCGTGTAGGTGTTTCTTTAGGGTCAGTCGTGATATCTGCAACTGGAGATCTTTTATTCTGAAGATGGGATCTCGTGTAAACGGCTTTGTAAAGTTTTCCCATTGAACAAAACCTGCCGCTTCACGTATTTTTACATTTCCCTCTGTCGAGCTGAAAGCTGTGCAGGGTGCTTGTTACTCCCGTAACACAGTGCTGTTTTCGCGAGGCAGATGGTGGCATGAGAAATGGACTTTCCTGTCACGTCTGTGGCGTCAAGGAGTTTGCGTGTGCAGCCAGAACATGAGCACATTGGAATGGCTTGCCTATTTCTTCGCGTCTACTCTCAGCATTTAAGAACCAAACTTTAGAACTGAGCAGCAGAGGAAATCATCGAGTGTATGTAATCCAACTCTTTTCTCTCGTAAGATTAGAAGAGGTAAGGAAATGAGGTTATAAAAAAAAGACGCTCAGATTTCTTTTTTTTTTTTTATTTTACAGCGCGATGCGTGTCTGAATTTTGTGGAGCGGGCCTAGAGAGAACGAGCGCACTCGAAGATGCTTTGTCGGTCGGCATACTGAAGGAAAGTATTGTTTCGTCCAGCCCTGGACTCGATTGATCGATGAGTACGGAATCACTATCAAGGCCCTTTCCCAGAGGTAGAGCGAGTCACGCGGCCATGACCGAAATCCCGACGCTGCTGGAATTGTTTCATCTTCCAAGAGTCGACCTGCTCTTTCCGCGTCCTCTCAGTGACGTCATTCCTACGCTGTTCGTAGCGGCGGCCACGTTCAGAGCTACACCCAGACGCGTCCTGTCGCAGCCTCAACTCCGACAGCCCACAGGGAGCAGTCAGTCTTGGATCATCGGAGAAGGTGCAGTGTCGAGCTGGCCGCTGCAGGGCCAACAGGTATCGCCTGACTTCCAGTGTGGAGGACATACATGCGACAACTACACTGGAACCCTGTCAAAAAGACAAGACGTGCGCGGTGAGGCAGGCAACTTTCTCCTGGCTTTCATCGTCGAGAGGCAAGCTCAACACCTGTAGAGGCCAGCTTACAGCCCACCTCTTAGAACAACTGAATAGTCCCATCAGTCGGCATACGGACTTCCTGCAAAATGAACGACAGGAAGAATCCCCCCACCCCTTTTCCCTTGAACTGAGTGACGGGAACTGCCTCCCACGCTATGCCATGTCATCATCCTCGGCGGCTTTCAAATTATGGATTTCATGTCAGCCTGCACCCATCCCCACCTGCCTGCGCCCCATCCCTGCTCCTCCTACCCCCCCTCCCCCCTCCCCCCACTGTTTGCCAACTACCCTGCACCCATCCACGTTCCTCCCTGCTTCCTCCTACGCCTATTTTAAATGTCGCCGTCCGGGCAGCCCACTCAGTTTTATACTCTACTGGTATTTGGCGGGAACGCTCACCACCACCCCACCCCAGTTTTACGATGGAGGTACAACCAAATCTATGATGGCGGTCGATCTAAAGGCAAAGGGGAGAGAGAGAGAGAGAGAGAGAGAGAGAGAGAGAGAGAGAGAGAGAGAGAGAGAGAGAGAGAGAGACTGACACATCTTTTATTGACATTGGCTAAGAGCCTTTTGGTCAAGGGGATACAATGTCTTTTTTTGCATAGAAGAAAAGAAAACGAAAAGAAAAAACTGCAAATTACGTGTCTACACAAGTAAGCAAAATCAAGAAATTATTTCCATTTCCATCACTCATTTCTGTTTCTTGTGTTTGTTCTAGTACAAAATCATTCTCACATAACAAACATTCCCTTCACATACGCACACTGATCCATCCTATGGAGAGAGAGAGAGAGAGAGAGAGAGAGAGAGAGAGAGAGAGAGAGATCTTGAGGCAACTCTTCAGCAGAGACAGTGTACTGGGGCTGGGCCCGGTAGTCCGACGTTTCGATAGTCCGATACATCGGTAGTCCGACACCGTAAGAAAAAGTAGCGATAGTCCGACATCCCACGATTTCGACAATTCCAACTCGTTTCGATAATCGGCACACAACCCAGTGTTTATAATATTCCCGTTAGTCTGACATATTGAAAGTAAAATCTCTCTCTCTCTCTCTCTCTCTCTCTCTCTCTCTCTGGTATTGTCAACATTTAACCCCACTTCCTCTGTCGCAAAAAGCAATGATACCCGAATGTGGTTTAACAATGTGTCGGTGTATCATTATGTCGGACTATCGAAACGTCGAAATCGTGATGTGTCGAACTATTGGCACAAAATAAAACATTACAAAACAAGTTTCGTTGGTCCGACAAAATTGTCGGATTGTCGAAACGTCGGAATCGTGATTTGTCGAACTATCAAAACATCGGAATCGTGAAGTGTCGGACTATCGGACCCTGCTGAGTCAGTCTTAGATTGTTCTCTCGCGCTCTCCCTATCAAGCCCCCTCGTGGAGCGTCCCGCGTTGCTGTTCCCCTCCTTGGCGTTAAAACTCGTTAATGCCTGCACAACATCAAACTGCATGCATGGAAGATCTACCGCCCCAACGTGGATGTCTTAATAACTTCATTTTGTCCTATCACTGTTCTGTATACAATCATACATTCAAAGAAAACTGGCTCTGCTTAGTAATTCACGTGCGTTTTTCCGTCTAACACAGTTGTAGAATGACATGTAAGTTCTTTACACGGGGGGCAAAAAATGTAAGCGTTCATACAGTTCTTCTTTCTGCATATTCCAACACAGGATACAATTTATAGCAGTGTTTTGTTGTTGTTTTTGTTGTTGTATAAAGTATTCTTACCCATGACAATTTTTTAAAAATACATGTACGTCAGTATGTCTGGTATAATCAAACCATCATGTTTTAGTGATTTAATGGGAGTCTTTCTGCTAATCTTAATTTGTTTTCAATTCCAGAGAAATTTAAAAACACGATATTTGCCAATTCTGTGAGAGTAGGTCATGTAGGTCCTGTATATTTTTTTTCTGTTGTTTGTTGTTTCAGGATATAAAACTTTTTCTGCAGAATGTGACCTTTATTCCTGTGCGAGTTTGATAGCCTCCAAAAGACAATGAGTAACATCACTATAAACTGTAATCTGTCCGGTGAGTGCGAGAATCGTAAGGAACCCTAATCTTTATCCACTGTCGCCGTCTTCCCCGCCCCTTCCGAATTAAGAAAAGGGAATAGACGTCAGTGCGACAAGCGAACAGAGATGATTCGACTCTGAAGGATGTGGAATCGGTTCCAGGTAAAGCCAGGTGGGGTGGAGTGAGCAGCGGGATTTTCCTTCCATCCCTAAGGTCCGACTGTGTGCAGCCCTTCTTCTCACGCCTGCCGCTGAGCACCCTCCGTGTGTACACCCGCGCAGAGGGTCAGATGAGGGCGTTTGAGATGCTGTAATCCAGGTCAGCATTCATTAGGGTTTGGTCACACACACACACACACACACAGAGAGAGAGAGAGAGAGAGAGAGAGAGAGAGAGAGACACCTGAGAGAGAGAGAACACTGGATTGTGGGAGATGAGAGACAATACAAGAACCATGCCTTATCCATTGTTCCCCCGAAATGCCGTGATGAACACTCAGACAGCAGCAACAGCATCGTTCGTGTCTTCCTCTGCTCCCTACCACCTGTCGGTTCTGGGGAAAATGATAAATACAAAATGGGAAAGACAGCTTCAAAGGAGAAATCCACCATGCCCTGTGTCTGGCTTGTTGTGTTCTAGACTTAATATCTCAAGGCCGGATTTGTTTTTTTTTTCCCGATCCAGGTGTCGCCGTTCGTTACACAAAATGTTGTGCTCAGTTCTGTTGCTGGTGACCCAAGACTGTGTTCTCCTCCGTCCTCCGTCCGTTGGTGTCCAGGAGCAGAAAACTTGCCACACTCGGTTGTTTGAACTCATGGTTCAAAACTTGTCCTGATCGTATACAATGTCATGATCATTGTGTTAATGTCTAAGCATCGACCTACCACGCGAAAGTTAGCCTGCCCACGGTGTCTATTGGAGCTGAGGTTCAGTATGTGGTCGTAGTGTCTTGCATGTCTTTGGTGTGACTGACCTCAAAGACGTTCAAGGCTATTTATAAAGGGATTCATATGCGCCAGTCGGGAATCTATCGTATTGGATTTTTTTCTGATTTTTTTTTCCCCCTCCAGTGTGTGTGTGTGTGTGTGTGTGTGTTCCTTTTCTATATTTTGCGCTCGTCTCTTCTTTGCTCTTCTCTCTCTCTCTCTCTCTCTCTCTCTCTCTCTCTCTCTCTCGCATGCACGTACGCATGCATGCACGCACGCACACACACACACACACACACACACACACACACACAACACACACACACATTCAACATGTCTGCATGCGCATGCGCTCGCGTATGTGTGTATATCCATACGTATATCCCCCCTGAAAAGAAAAACAAAAAAAAGCATAGATCTGAAGAAAATTCTCAAAGAAGAATGCTGGGAACAGCAGGTGGCAAGGACAGAGACGGGAAGGAGAATTCCCACTACCTCCCACCCTCCCCACTTTCCTTTTCCTCCTCTTTCCCTACCAATGGCATGATCGCAAACACACACACACACACACACACACAGACGTGGGGGATTAAACGAGCACTACCCGACCAACAAGCGGGGACAGCGAGTGTACGGAGTAGATGTGACTGACTCCAAAGCCATACTCGATCTGTGCAAGTCTGCCAGTTGAATTCGTCAACGTTCGCTGGTGAGTAGTGTTCGCCGGAAACAAGAAAAAAAAAAAAAAACTCTCTTGGTTATGCACACAGCAGATGCGTATAACTCGTCGAGAATCGTGCCTGTCACACACACACACACACAGAGCACAGCAGCAGCACAGCACAGCACACACACGTACACACACACACACACACACACACACACACACACATTTTTTTTTTTTTATGGATGGCTTGATGTTAAAAAAAAAAAAAAAAAAAAGCAGATTTATTACTTATTTAGTGTTCCATCTGAAAATAAAATTTTGACTCTGACACATACATACATATATACATACATACATACACACGCGCGCGCACGCGCGCGCACGCGCGCACACACACACACACACACACACACACACACACACAACACAACACACATAACACAACACAACATAACACACACAACACACACAAACACGCACTCTCAAAACCCACCCTCGTCTGCATTCTTCACTCGCTAATTCGTCTCGTCTCTATCCCCCCTCCCCCCTCTCCTCCCCGCCTCGTCCCTCCCTGGCTGTCTCCCCCTCCCCCCCCCCCCCCCCCGCCATGTCCCTCCAACCCCCCCCCCCCCCCCCCCCCCCCCCCCCCACACCTCCGTTTCTCGGTCGATAGGCCTTTGTCAAAGTGTCATTAACGGCCGCTGAAGCCGCCACCAGATCAGTCGATGAGAGCTCTTTGAAGCCCGCTGCCGCGCAGGTGAGGGAGTGGGAGGCAGTGGTCTAGGGTAAAAGGGGAAGGGGGGGGGGGGAGGGAATGGACGTGGGAGTGGGTGGGGGGGGAGTGGAAATGGAATAAGACGGTAAGGTTGGTAGGGGGGGGGGGTGTCCTTGGAATTAATCCAGGAGAGGAGGGAAAAAAAAAAGGATATCCAGCCCATCGGGGATATTATGCTTTTATCTTTATGATTTTTTTTTTTCGCGCCTTGGGGGGGCGGGGGGGGGGGGGGGGGGGGGGGGAGGAGGACGAGGGGGGTGAGGTGGAGGAGAGAAGGGGTGACTGATCTTTCATATACCGTCTGTGATAATCACCACCCTTGGTGTTCCTCCTTCCCCCTCTCCTCCACGTCCACACACACACACACACACACACAGCACACACACACACACACACACACACACACACACACACACACACACAGCAGCCTCTTCTGCTTCCTTCCCTAAGATTTAGGTATTTGCCATTATGCCCTCTGTCTCTCGTGATCCTTTCTCATTCCCTCCCTCCCTCGCCCATTGGTCCATTTAAGCATGTATGTCCCGGTTGTGCAGTGGTATGGTGTGTTGTGATGGTGGTGGTGGTGGTGTGGATGTGGGTAGTATGGTGGTGGTGATGACGGCGGTCGTGGTGGTGGTGGTAGTGGTGGTAGATTGTCTGTGCGTGCGTGCGTGCGTGTGTGTGTGTGTGTGTGTGTGTGTGTGTGTGTGTGTGTGTGCGCGCGCGCGCGCGCGCGCGTGCGTGTGTGTGTATGTTGAGAGAAAGAGAACAAGTGTCAGCCCATGCGTGTGGGAACGGCGTAGGAGAGTACAAGAGGCTTTTAATTGCGTTAATATGTATGCATGTGGCTGTGTATGAAAGAGACAGAAAGAGCGGGGGGGGGGGGGGGGGGGGGATAGAGGCAGGAAAGCGAGAGGGAGTGGAGGAGAGAGAGGGAGAGAGAAAGAGAGAGAAGGGGGGGGGGAAAGGGAGAGGTGACGAGAGATGTAGGACAGGGGGAGACACAGCAGAGGTAGATGTGTATACGTGTGATCGGCATCTTCTCTTCTTCCTCTCCTCTTTTTCTCTCCCCCCCCCCCCCCCCCCCCCCCCCCCCCCCCCTGTTTTCTTCTTCCCATCGTTTTTCTTCCTTTCTTTTTCTTTCTTCCTCCTTCCTTCCTTTTCTTTCTTCTTTTTTTTTTTTCTCTTTTTCTTTTTCTTTCTTTCTTTCTTTCTTTTTCTTTCTTTCTTCTTCTTTCTATCTTCCTTTTTTTCTTTTTCTTTCTTTCTTTCTGTAGCGCTAATGGTGGCGAGGCGAGGCAGGCTTATGGCAAAGGGCGTGAAAGGAAAATGAAGTGAATTAGTGTGTACAATGGGAGAGGACGGGATCTACCCACATCATTAGGGAGCTGTCTGTAATGGTATTGTCATTACTGACGCACTCCGCTCCGCCTGTGAAATGAACTCTGATGCTGCTTAGCTGCCCACAGTGAAGGAAGTGGGGCGAGGGGGGGGGGGGGGGGGGGGGAAGAGACAGACAGACGGGGGAGGGGGAATAGGTGGGCTGGGAGAGTGGGGTTTTTTTTTTTTTTTTTTTTTTTTTTTTTTTTTGTCATCTGCGGCATCCTTGTTATCGCTGGTTATCTTTTTTTGAAGGGAAGGGAAGTGGGGGGGGGGGGGGGGGGGGGGGGGGGGGGGGGGGGGGGGGGGGGGGGGGGGGGGGGGGGGGGGGAGGGGAGAGTTGTGGAGGATGAGATACGTGTGTGTGTAAAAAAAAAAAAAAGAAAGAATTTTCTTGTTGTTCGTTATTGTGGTTTGACTTACACGCGTCTCTCTCTCTCTCTCTCTCTCTCTCTCTCTCTCTCTCTCTCTCTCTCTCTCTCTCTCTCTCTCTCAAGCGCGCGTACGCGCGTGCGTGCGTACATGTACATCTATTTATGTATGTGCAAATGTGTGTGCGTGCGTGCGTGCGTTCTCTGTGTGTGTGTGTGTGTGTGTGTGTGTGTGTGTGCGTGCGTGCGTGTGTGCGTGAGTGCGTGTTCATTTGTGTACCTGTGTGTGTGTTTCTTGTGCACCTGTGTGTGTGTGTGTGTGTGCGTGTGCGTGTGTGTGTGTGTGCGTGTGTGTTCGTGTGTGTGATACTGCTGATATTTATACTTTTAAACATGCTTTAGTGCCATCACAGACGGAGCGTCAGCGACAGAACGGCGAATCGACGCCAGCATGTTGCATGGGAAGACGCGCCCAGAACGAAGGCGAAAATTTGTCTCTGTTACAAGTCAGAAGCAAAGCTTCCGTACAGTTCTAGTACACTAGACGTTTTTAATTTCGTTTTTTGTACTGTTTCCCCCCGTTTAAGTGCATTAGTATTGTTTTAGCCCTGCAATTGGACTATGAGAGTTACGACCCTTGTTTTGGGGTCTCCGATGATTGCTGGAGTCGGGTTCGTGACATGTAAACAGCCCAGGATAATGGCATCTGAATAAAAGGAACGCAAAGTCCTGGCATTTTGACAACAAACAAAGAAACAAAGTGGTCTTTGTACGCGCTACTCGTGGGAACTTTTATCAGGAAACCGGAAAGCTCTCTACTCCAGATATCAAGAGCCTGACTCTAAACTGAACCTATCCCCAAACCAGACCCTGACTCTCTCTACTCCCCAAACCAGACCCTGACTCTGAACCTTCCCCAAACCAGACCCTGACTCTAAACCTTCCCCAAACCAGACCCTGACTCTAAACCTTCCCCAAACCAGACCCTGACTCTAAACCTTCCCCAAAGACCTTCCTCCCAACCAGACCCTGACTCTAAACCTTCCCCAAACCAGACCCTGACTCTAAACCTTCCCCAAACCAGACCCTGACTCTAACCTTCCCCAAACCAGACCCTGACTCTAAACCTTCCCCAAACCCTGACTCTAACCCTTCCCCAAACCAGACCCTGACCCGAACCTTCCCAAACCAGACCCTGACCCTTTCCCAAACCTTCACCTAGTCTGTACCTTACCTAACCCTACCCCAGATGTACAAAGCCGTATTTTTAAAACATCTTCTTTGAAACCTCGTACTTACGCAGTGCGCCAGAATAACGAGTCTGCCACTCTTCTGTGAAGCCCTCGCACCCAGTAACAAGCTGGTTATCGAGACGTCTACATTTTTTTGTAATTCACTTTCCTCGAAGAAAATCAAAAGCTCGGACGTCTAACGCATCAGAAAAAAAGTTTAGTTTCTTTATACTATACCATCATTTTTTTTTCCAGGTTATTTTCATTTTCTGTCAGTCTCCTTCTGACTTCCACCCCTTTCTTCTCCTACCCTGTCATGTTGCATGCCGCGCGCGCGCGCGCGCGTGCGCGTGTGCGTGTGTGTGTGTGTGTGTGTCTCCACGATCCATGGTCCTGATCTCGCACGGTGCGACTTTTCCTGTGCTTTTTTTTTCCGCCAGACCTTACGTGATGGCCTAGGAGCTAATCTTACGATTGAGACGATATATTGAAGTCCCCAGTGCAGCATACAGTTACGAAAATTTCGGCCACAAAATATAGTCCATAGCGAAAGTCTTAGCTCTGCTTCCATATATAAACAACAATAAAACATTGGTCACGCTTAGTGGAGGTAACACGCTCTCCTCCCCGGG
>JADBJO010000556.1:615000-622500 GCA_016801955.1 Conus betulinus | reverse complement strand
ACTTCTTCGTCCTTTTAATTTCATTTCCTTTTTTTTTTGTCACGTTGCCAACTTTTTTTTTTTCTTTCTTCACCTCTCTTTTCTGCTCCTTCTTCACCACCAACTTCTCTTCTCTTCTGTTCTCTCTGTCCCATCTTCGGGGTTTGGTGGTGGGTATTGCTGACTGTTTTGGATAGACGCGTAGCATAAATAGAAAGCTGTTTTATTGGTTATGTAATTTGTACCTTTGGTACTCCCAGTTCTTATAGAACAGGGAGTACTTTAGAATGGGAACGAAGAAATGCTGTGTGTGTGTGTGTGTGTGTGTGTGTGTGTGCGTGTGTGTGTGTGTGTGTGTGTGTGTGTGTGTGTGTGTGTGTGTGTGTGTTTCTGTGTGTGTGTCTGTCTGTCCGTCCGTCCGTGGTCAAAATGTGTTCCACTCGCTCCAGACAAAACTACTGGGCCGATCTTTCTGAAAATTTGTAGGTATGTTCATTATGGGTCGCGCGGATGATGCCCGATGTTTTAGTTACCCGTTATAACTGTTACTAACGGCTGTAACGGCCTGTAACGTTTTTTTCTTCTTTTATGGAGTATCTCAGAAAAGTACTTGGCCAGTCTTTGTGAATATTAGCAGGTATGTTCACTATGGGGCACGGATAATGCCCGATGTTTTAGTTTACCCCGTTATAGCCGTTACTAACGGCTGTAACGGCCTGTGACGGTTTTTCTTCTTTATCGCATATCTCATAAAGTACTTGGCCGATCTTTATGAAAATTTGTAGGTATGCTCATTATGGGTCGCGGATGATACCCGATGTTTTAGTTTACCGTTATAGCCGTTACTAACGGCTGTAACGGCGTGTAAGTGTTTTTCTTCTTTATGGAATATCTCAGAAAGTACTAGGCCGATCTTTCTGAAAATTAGCAGGTGTGTTCATTATGCGTCACGAATAATGCCCGATGTTTTAGTTTACCGTTATAGCCGTTACTAACGGCTGTAACGGCCTGTAACGGTTTTCTTTCTTTATGGAATATCTCAGAAAGTGCTTGGCCGATCTTTATGAATATCAGCAGGTATGTTTACTAACGGCTGTAACGGTTTTTTCTTCTTTATGGAAAATTTGTAGGTATGTTCACTATGGGTCATGGATGATGTCCGATGTTTCTTCTTTATGGAATATCTCCGAAAGTACTTGGCCGATCTTTCTAAAAAAAAAATGTAGGTATGTTCATTAAGGGTCACAAGTAATGCCTGATGTTTTAGTTTACCATTATGGCCGTTGCTAACGGCTGTAACGGCCTGTAACGGTTTTTATTCTTCATGGAAAATCTCCGAAAGTACTTGGCCAATCTTTGTTACTAACGGCTGTAACGGTTTTTCTTTCTTTATGGAACATCTCAAAAAGTACTTGGCCGATCTTTGTAAAATTTAGCAGGCATATTCACTATGGGTTACGGATGATACCCGATGTTTTAGTTTACCGTTATAGCAGTTACCAATGGTCATAACAGCCCGTAACGGTTTTTTTTTTTTCTTTATGGACTATCTCAGAAAACACTTTGTCGATCTTTCTGAAAATTTGTAAGTATGTTCATTATGGGTCACGGATGATACCTGATGTTTTAGTTTACCGTAATTGCCGTTGCTAATGGCTATAACTGCCCATAACGGTTTTTCTTTTTTTTATGGAATATCTCAGAAAGTACTCGGCCGATCTTTCTGAAAATTTGTAGGTATGTACATTGTGGGCGACGGATGATGCCCGACGTTTCAGTTTACCGTTGTAGCCGTTACTAACAGTTATAACGGGCCATAACGGGTTTTCTTTTTTATGGAATATCTCAGAAAGTACTTGGCCGATCTTTCTAAAAAAAAACTGTAGGTATGTTGTTTATGGGTCACTGATGATGCCCGACGATTAATTTACCATTACGGCCGTTACTAACGGCTATAGCAACCCATAACGGTTTTTTTCTTTTTTATGGAATATCTCAGAAAGTACATGGCCAATCTTTCTGAAAATTTGTAGGTATGTTAATTATGGGTCACGGATGATGCCCGATGTTTAAGCGTACCGTTATAGCCGTTACTAACGGCCCGTAATGGTTTTCTTCTTTATGGAAAATCTCAGAAAGTTCTTGGCCGATCTGTCTGTAAATTTGTAAGTATGTTCATTATAGGTCACAGATGATAGTCGATGTTTACCAGAATAGCCATTACTAACGGTTACACCAGCCCAAGACGGTTTTTTTTCCTCTTTATGAAATATCTCACGTGTATTCAGGATAAACTGGGAGTACGTTTATATGCTTTGCATCTTGTTTTTCATTTGATTTGATTGTGTTATGTTGTAAAAAAAAAATCAAAAGACGTTGCCACATTGAATTTCACGTTTCGTGATAATAAAGTTGTTGTTTGAATAGTGTTGTTAGTACCGTTTTTTTTTTTTTTTTCTTTGCAATGCGGCGAAACCTTCGTGGTATGTCAGGTAGCTTTGTAAAGCCCTGATGTTGTTGTTTGGTGGTGGTCTGGCCAAACAACAGTATGGGGGCGCACAGGTCAGGGCCGGTGTCGGTGGAAAACGAGGGAATGGGTAACCATCAACCCCACGGTCGTCTGACTGAAGAGAAAAAACTGGCCGTGCCGGAGAGTGATGAAACTGCAAGACAGAACACAGCCACTGTTAAACCTGAGCGTCGATGCTGTGAGAGTGACTTGCAGTCACTATTTGCACAAAAGCAGCCGAGTTAGTAAGAGAGAGAGAGAGAGAGAGAGAGAGAGAGAGAGAGAGAGAGAGAGAGAGAGAGAGAGACAGAGAGATGAGAGAGAGAGAGAGCGAGAGAGAGAGAGAGAGAGAGAGAGAGAGAGAGAGAGATGCCACTCTGCTTGAGAGAGACAGACAGACAGAGACGGAGAGAGCGCGACAGTGACAATGATTCCTTTCTTTACAACAGTATCAGCTCTGGCTCAAATCAGCCACTACTCGTAGTTGTTGTTGCTGCTGGAAAAAAAAAAAACACACTATTGCCACACAACACATGTATGAATAGAATACCATGGGTACATGCAGGAATGGTCACACACACACACACACACACACACACACACACACACACACACACACACACACACACACACACACACACACACACACACACGCACGCACGCAAAAACATACAGGCAAAACAAAACACACACACAAAATAACCAAAGATACATAGATGCACGCAATCTTGAATGAAAATTGAAAATGAAGGAGAAAATAGAGTAACAAGAAAAGCTCCAAGCCAAACAGCAACAAAGATATTAGTTTACACGTGGCGTAATCCAGTGTCAAAGAATGAAATGAAAAACAAAAAGTTAAAAAGGAAAATTCAACAGGCTGCAACAAGCTCTCTCTCTCTCTCTCTCTTCTCACGTCTCTCTCTTCCCATCTCCTCTCTCTCTGAAATGTCTCTCTGTCTCTCTCTCTCCTCTCTCTCTCTGCTCTCTCTCTCTCTCTCTCTCTCTCTCTCTCTCTCTGGGTCTGTCTGTCTGTCTGTCTGTCTCTGTCTGTCTCTCTCTCTCCTCTCTCTCTCTCTCCCCCGTCCTGTCTGTCTGTCTATCTGTCTCTCTTTCTCTCTCTCCAGTCCCCATACCCCCGTCCCATCTTTTGTACATCTTTCTGTCTCTGTCTGTGTCTGTCTGTCTCTCTCTCTCTCTCTCTCTCTCTCTCTCTCACACTCTCACTCACACTCTCACACACACACACACACACACACACACACCACACACACACACGCGCGCACGCAAGTAGCGATCAAAATATTGGCTCAGAGAGAGAGAACAACAAAAGAAAGCATCTTAAGCCTTCACGGCACGATCCCTCCCTCACCAGCGGAACCGACCCAGCTCCCCCCACGGACGCCCAAACGCACCGGGAGTCAAACACGGAAGACGACAGGAAATATCGACCACTGGTCAAGAGAGCGGGGCAAGGTCAGAGTGGCCAAAGGGACATAACCCACGTCCATTACTACACACAGACAGGGTGACAGGCCTTGATTGCGGGCTGACGGCCGTGATTGGCTGCTGGCTGCGGAGACGGGACGCTGTCAGAGTTGCGGAGGTTTCTGGATGAAGGTTGATCAGTCGGTGTCATCCTGGATTGCCTATTCTCCTCCTCCTCTCCCTCCCCCCCCCCCCCCCCCCAATCCCTATCCCTTCACCCCCACTCCCTCACCCCCCTCCCCCCCGACCCTCCACATACATCGTATCCAATTCTGCCTTACATGTTGTCTCAGTAGGCGGGGCATACAAAGGGCTTGCCACACAGGGCAGAGTTTTTCGCCCTGTTTGTTGTGTTGGGGTGTGTAATGTACGATACTGCGTTGTGTTTTGCTGTGCCGTGTCGTACAGAGTCACTTCTTTCTCACAACAGATTTCTCTGTGTAGATTGATGATGCTGGGAGCTCTTTTTCAGTGTGCAAATAACTTCCCCCCGTCAGCTGTCAAGATCTGTGCGAGAAATTTCCTCTGTTCTGTTACACTCTTTGGCTTTTTTTTTTTTTTTTTTTTTTTTTTTTTTTTTTTGTATTCTGTACTGTCGCCTACTTTTTCCTTTGCCCTTGTCGACCATTCTTCTGTCTTTCTTTTTAGAAACTTGCACTTTTTTTTTTCGCGTGACGATTCATAAATGCCAAGTTTTTTTTGTTTCTTTTTTTTTTTTTTTCATCTCGCATCCAGAGAGGGCGGTAGTAGTTGCCCATTCTTCAGTGTATACTTATCCATAGGGCCTTTTCGTTTCATTTTATTTGTTTGTGTACATTCAATATTTTTTCTTCTTTTTCACTTTTACAAAAAAATCTGGCAGTGAAAGGGGAAAATGCCTGGCGCTCTCAGCAGAGCCTAGTCCAATAGTTTTGCTGCCATGTCATCAGTTTTTTTTTTTTTTTTTTTTTTTTGACACAGGTCTGTTTTATGTAGGTTTTACTTTCCTCAGATGTAATCTTGACAAACTTGAGGAAGCGCTGTTCGGTCGGAGGAGTCATGGTGATACAAGAATAACGAACGCACCAAACCCTGTGTGCGGAAACTAGGGTCGCTGTTTGCCAGGGAAGAGGCGTCAGCACAGTGTAACACTACCCAGTCTCTTCCTCCCTGCCTGTTTTGCCCATTACCGCAAACTGTAACAGAGCTACCCCACCTGTCTCTTACATGGTGACGGACCCATTACTCGAAATAGCAACAGATCTATCCACCTTTCTCCGACCTGGTAACTGGTCCATTACCCCAAAACAGTGATGGATCCGCCTTACCTTTCTTCTGCATGGTTGACGGATCCATTACCACAAACAGTGGCAGAACCGTCCACCGTTCCCCTACATGGTAACGGATCCATTACCCCCAAACAAAAAATGACGGATCCGCCACACCGTTCCCCTACATGTTAACAGATCCACTACCCCCAAACAGTGATGGATCCGTCCAGCTTTCCTCTACATGGTAACTAGTCCATTACCCCAAACAGTGACGGATCCATCCACCGTTCCCGTACATGGTGGTGGATCCATTACCCCAAACAGTGACAGATTCGTCCATCTTTCTCCTACATGAGGACGGGTCCATTATCCCAAATAGTGACAGATCCGTCCGCCTTTCCACTACATGGTGACTGATCCATTATCCCAAATAGTGACAGATCCGTCCGCCTTTCCACTACATGGTGATTGATCCATTATCCCAAATAGTGACAGATCCGTCCGCCTTTCCACTACATGGTGACGGATCCATTACCCCAAACAGTGACAGATCCGTCCGCCTTTCCACTACATGGTGACGGATCCATTATCCCAAACAGTGACAGATCGGTCCGCCTTTCCACTACATGGTGACAGATCCATTACCCCAAACAGTGACAGATCCGTCCGCCTTTCCACTACATGGTGACGGATCCATTATCCCAGATAGTGACAGATCCGTCCGCCTTTCCACTATATGGTGTCGGATCCATTATGCCACATAATGCCAATGAGGTGGTTGATCAACTTGCCAAGAGTGCCACAAAGAAAGAGTTCAGCAGATTGTCTGTCCCTCACACTGATCTGAAACCCAAAGCTCAGGCTTCCGACAAAGACCTGTGGCGAGAGGGATGGAGCTCGCAGATGGAAGACAAACTATTTAAAAATCCGTCCAAATCTGAAAAGAGTTTTTTTTACCATGCTTCCGAGGCGCCATAAAGAAGAAACACGTTTTTTGTATCGTTTGCATACAGGTCACTGCTTTTACACCCATTTTTCATCTTTTAAACTGTGAAACTTCGTTGTGCATTCCATGTTGTATACCACTCACAGTCAGACATATTCTTTTGAGTGTTGGGACTTGCGTGATGTGAGACATAAACACTTTACAGCAGACTCCATGAAAACCTTGTTCAGAGATGTCCCACCTGATGTGATCTTTGAGTTTCTGAAAGAGATTGACATTTTTCATTTTATCTAAGATTTTACGGATGAAAGATTTTTAACGAAGTTTCCGATGTGTTTTTAGAACGTGTATTTTAAAGGGTTGTGTGAATGATTTTTTCCTAATGACTTGTGAGTTGACTTCAACGCGGTGACAGTCCTGCTATGGCCTATTGTGGTCGGCTGGGCCATAAGCAACATTACCTTACGTTACCTTATCCCCAAATAGTGACAGGTCCTTTAATGTCAATAGTGACAGATCCGTTCCGTTATCCTGAAGAATGACAGTTCCTTTGAATAGTTATAGATCATTTACTCCCAGACATTGACGGATCCATTATCTCCAAATAGCTACAGATCCGTTACCCTGAATAAAACACAGATCCTTTAACTCCAAATAGTGACAGATCCGTTACCCTGATGAATGAGAGATCTTGTAAATAGTTACGGATAATTTTTTTTTCAGGACAGAGACATACCCATGATCTCCAAACAGTTACAGATCCGTTACCCTGGAATAACGACAGATCAGCTCCAGATAGTGACAGCTCCCTCAGCCGGAATAACTGCAGATCCCCTCTTCCTAAATAGTCACGCATCCTTTATCTCCAACTACGGACATTCCTCGTCAATAACGCCGCCCCCCCCCCCCCCCCCCCCCCTCCCCGCTCATCCATCCCCCAGCCCCTGCCCAATAATGACGGATTCATTATACCCCAGATAAGGACAAATGCCTTTTCCTCTAAGCGGTGACAGATTCATTACGCAAATAGCATCGGTGACCGATTCGTTCCCATCAAACAGCGATTGATCCATTGATCGCAGATCATTTTCAGATTGGTCCCGTGGTCAGATGGCCAGGAGATCTATGCGTAGCGGCCGTCCCCGACACCCTCTTGGACTGTCCCGCTGCAAGAAGGGAGAGCGCGAAGAACGTGGCCCCGGGGGGGGGGGGGGGGGGGGGGGGGGGGGGGGCCTCTTGACATGGCTATCAATGTGGACGGTGCGGACGCCAAACAGAATTAGTTACCATACCTGACTGAGCATGGGCTGAGAGTAGGTTCACGTCAGAGG
>JADBJO010000556.1:585000-605000 GCA_016801955.1 Conus betulinus | reverse complement strand
TCCTACATCATTACTATATCAGCCTTCTAGATGTTCATTTTTCTGTTTCATGTCATTTAGGCGATTGAAACAGACAACCACTTGTGGAATTAACGGTATACATGGGAAAAATTCTAAAGCTGTCTGCACCCATTGTCGCAGAAACGTTTACTTACATTAACAACCTCTGTATAGATCAACAATGCTTTCCAGATACCTTAAAAGAAGCAAAAATTATACCAATATACAAATCAGGAAATTCTACTGATCCATTAAATTATAGACCTATTCGATTTTGTCTGTTCTTTCTAAGCCATTAGAACTCCACATTTATACGTGTCTCCAATCCCGTGCAATGAAATATGATTTAACCAATCCAAGTCAATCAGGGTTAGAGAAAACCATTCGTGCCACACAGTGCTAACTAGGCTAATAGATAGGTGGCTCTTAAACATGTACTACAAGCAATTTAAGCAATTTTCATGATTTTTTGTTTTAGATTTCGCAAAAGCTTTCGACGATATAGATATGAACTTTTACTCAGAAAACTAAGTTTTTTATAAGCTATCTTTCAAAACACTGAAATGATTTAATCTTTTCTCTCCAACAGACAACAAATTGTGTCCATAAACACACGCAAATCTAGTTTTCTTCCCAACAAATTTGGAGTCCTACAAGGGTCTGTATTAGGCCCTCTATTGTTTTTCATTTTCATCAGTAATCTGCCATTGTTCTTGAAAATAAACAGCGAAATGTTCGCTGATGATACAATTTTAGACACAAGTAATTCTGACGCCCATCAGGTTTAGAATGACATCCAAGAAAACATCAGTCTTTTGGTTAAATGGACGCAATTTAATCAAATGGCTCAAAAATCCTCAAAAAACTAAATTCATGATGATAACTACAAGACAGAAACGTCAAAATCTAAGCCAAAATCTACCAATACTTTGCATTTATAATGAAAAAATCAAAGACGTATCCAGTCACAAAGTCTTAGGAATAACAATAGATAGTAATCTAAGTTGGTCAAAACACTTGAGTGCTTTTATCTTGAAATCTTGCAAGAAAACTACATCGTCTAAAAAGGGTTAAGAACTTCTTAAATTTGCATGTAAGAATACTGTTTTTTCCACTCTTATATTCAGCCTATTATTAACTATGCCTCAACACTTTTGGGACTCAGCGAGCAATACTTACTCAAACCACTAATCAGTCTTCACAAAATATTTGTCAAAGTAACGATATGTCAACCATTCTCACTGATAGATTCAGAGACTATAAGCAAGCAGGTATTCTCCCATTTAAAGCCAAACTTCTATACAAGAAGGGACTCTTTATGCATAAGATATTCCTTGAAAATACTCCACTTTCTCTAACAAATATGTTCACTTTTAACGACTACCGACATTCACATAAAATAAACCTCCCGTTTGCAATGATTAGTCTATACAAATCTGGTTTGGGGCGTATTCTGGAGGTTGGCTATGGAACCATATTGCTCGAGAACTTAAAAATCAAACAAACTTTAAAAAATTCAGATCTGATTTAAAAAAAAAAAAATGAATGTCTCAGATTTGACTCCACTATACCCTAAAATGTATTTATGATTATCAATTCAGATTTAGTTTAACAAATATGTGATGTATGTTCGAAGTTGACTCAACTTTACGCAAATTGTATTGATCATCCTGTGCCATTTATGTGTTTTTCAAAGCATTTCGCGGGTGTGTTTTTATCCATGTCTGCTTCATTGTCTTTCTCTCCCCATTATCTCTGCCTATTCTCTCGCCAGTCAGTCGGTCGGTCGGTCACTCTCTCTCTCTCTCTCTCTCTCTCTCTCTCTCTCCTCTCTCTCTCTCTCTCTCTCTCTCTCTCCAATTTTTCAGAAAGATCAGCCGAGTACTTTTTAAGATTTTCCGCAAAGAAGAAAAAACCGTTAATGTCGTTAGTAACAGCTATAACGGTAAAATAAGACGTATCGGGCATAATCTGTGACCCATAGTGAACATACTTACAAATTTTCGGAAAGATCGGCTAAGTGCTTTCTTAGATATTCCATAAAGAAGAAAAACCGTTATAGGCCATTATAGCTGTTAGTAACGGCTATAACGCTAAACTGAGACATAGGGCATTATCCGTGACCCATAATGAACATACCTACAAATTTCCAGAAAGATCGGCCCAGTAGTTTTGTCTGGAGCGAGTGGAACACATTTTGACCACGGACGGACGGGGACACACACACACACACACACACACACACACACACACACACACACACACACACACACACAGAGGGCGCGCACACACACACACACACACACACACACACACACACACACACACACACACACACACACACACACACACACACACACACAGCATGTCTTCGTTCCCATTCTAAAGTACCCCCTGTTCTATAAGAACTGGGAGTACAAAAAGTATTCATACTTAGTCCAGTACCCTCTTAAACCAAAATTCGTTCGTTTCATTGCTGTCATTTTTCATGGTTTAAATCATGACAATTATTATAACTATCAATACACTTACTAGATTCTGAGTTTCCCATTATCTGTATGCTCCTCCTCCTCCTCCTCTTTGTTCTTCCTCCTCCCTCTCCTCCTTCTTTCTCTTCTTTCCTTCCATCATTATTATTACCGATACTATCATTGATATTATTTTGTTACCTTTACATTTGTTATTATTATTACTATTACCATTATCATTGGTATTGTTATCATTGTTATTATCATTATTATTATCACCAACATCATCATCATCATTATCATCACCATCATCATCGCCACTAACACTGTTGCCATTACAACCATGCTTTTTGACAGTCCTCTAGCCCCTCTCTTTCTCCCCCTTCTGTCTGTATGGCCGCTATAACTACTATTGTTACATTGTTTCCACAACTGGTAGTAATCTTCTTTATTATTTCTTGATATTTCTTATCATTATCATCATCATCATTGGTAGTAAGTAGTAGTAGTAGTAGTAGTAGTAGTAGTAGTGTTATCATCATTGATATTTTTAACTCACATGGTCTCCTTCCCAGCAGGCTGGTTTTCATTCAACGTTCATTTTGCGCCCAATTTCAGAAGATAGGTAACTGCTCCATTTTGATTGTCCTGAATGCTGTGTGTTTTGCCTGAAGAAGACCACAGAGGTCGAAACGCGTCGTGTTTTGCTTTGTAACTTTGTCCGTTTTGTCTGGCGGAATAATGATAATTTTTTTTTTTAATTCACTCTCTTCTTTTCCATCGTCCGTGGGATAACGTAAGATGTAGGTCACGTGCACTTCAAACGTCCAACATAGTCAGAATGAGGTTATGTTTTGGAATGAGACTATGTTTTCGAACGCCGAAATCGAGTCATCGATCACAGAGATCCTTACCTCTTCTGTGTGCATAGTTACACAAATAAACGCTGTTTAAGGTGGTAGCAGATCTTTGCATGCGGTTTCAATCCTAGGAAATTGAACATTGTGGATCCGACAAATCTCAAGGTTTTTTTTACCCAACAAATGCTGTCAGGATTCGGACTTTTGGACTTCATGGACCGTAGAAGGGGCAGAGACCTGGACTGTGGGGCTTCCGCGTCGTCCATCCACCTTTCCTCGGTCAGCGTCGTCGTTGAACATTTTGGATGAATGTTTGCAGCCGCCACACCCAATCTGTAGTACCGACGGCCCCGTCTGTCAGGGTGCTTTAGAAAGCAGAAGGGAATAGATGATAGATGAAGAAGCAGGCACTCTGAGACCCCCCCCCCCCCCCCCCCCCCCCCCCCCCCCCCCCCCCCCCCCCCCCCCCCCCCCCCCCGGAACGACCACAGGGTCCACAGGGTGTGGAGGCTGAAAGAGGAGGGAGGGCTCGTTGAGGAAGGAGAGATCGGAGGGGCTACGGGTCATTATGGTAGAAGGCTGCATAATGTGTGTACTCACGGCAAAGACGTCAGTATTAGAACGGAATCTTCCAGCCACCGAACAGCAGGAGTTGTTAATCACATGGGGGGAAAAGACAGGACGTTTTGGCCCATGACTTGAGGACAACGGGAGGGAAAACAATCTGAAACTTACACGCAGTCTCCGCGCTCCGTTGAAAATCAGGGCGTGAGGGGGTGGTTTGAGGGAGGGGGAGGGGGGGGTTTACTGAAGCCTTGCGCGAAAGCATGTGCATGATCGGGGGTGTTCTTGAAAGCGAAGGGGGCCAAATCCGATACTCTGGGCTTTTTTTTATTCTTCTTTTTTTTCTCTCTCTTTTTTTTTTCCCCCTCCTTTTTTCCCCGTTTTTTCTACAGGGCATATGCATGGCACAGATGGGTGCTTTATTTGGCCGGTCAGGCGTGAAGACGCTGTCTGATTTCCGGGGTGAGCGCTGTACTGACGTTGACGAATGAGGATTTCATCGGTTTGGGGTTCGGTGCCAAGGTTAAGGAGGGGACTAGGGGTGAGGGGCGTGGGGGGGGGGGGGGGGGGGGGGGGGGGGGGGGGGATGCAGAGAGGGCGGTTTTGAGTTGCCAACGTCAGGGGGATTCGAGAAAATCTCTCTGTTTCTGTCTCTGTCTCCATCTCTGTCACTGTCTGTCTGTCTCTGTCTGTGTGTCTATCTATCTGTCTCTGTCTCTTTCTGTCACCCTGTCTCTCACCCTCTCTTGTCTCATCCTCGCTGTCTGTCTGTTGTCTGCCTGCCTGTCTGTCTCTCTCTCTCTCTCTCTCTCTCTCTCTCTCTCTCTCTCTCTCTCTCTCTCTCTCGCTCTCTCTTTCTCTCTCTCTCTCTCTCTCTCGCTCTCTCTCTCTCTCTCTCTTTCTCTCTCTCTCTTTCTCTCTCTCTCTCTCTCGCTCGCTCTCTCTCTCTCTCTCTCTCTCTCTCGCTGTCTCTCTCTCTCTCTCTCTCTCTCTCTCTCTCTCTCTCTCTCTCTCTCTCTCTCTCTCTCTCTCTCTCTCGCTCGCACGCGCGCGCGCGCGCGCGCGGGCGCGTGCGTTTTAGCGACTGATTCACAAGGAGAAGTTATCTCTGTCCATTATTTTTTTCTTTGGTTTTTGATATCGCTTCTGTTATTACTTTGCTCAAATTGTTGCATTGTTCTGTGTTTTAGTTTTGTTCTTGTTATTGCTTTGTTGTTGTTGTTGTCGCTGTTGTTGTTGCTGTTGCTGTACTTCTGCTCCCTCTTTGTTGTCTTCTTCGTCGTCGTCGTCTTGTTCTTCTCCTCCTCCTGCTTCTCTTCTCCATCTTTCTTGCACCCACAGACCTGCCTCTACTTCCTTCTTAGTTTCTCTTTCCTTCCACAGAGCGTCTTTTTTTCCCGCGGCAGACCCGGGGTCCCAGCCATTCACTCGAAGACCTGCAGCCGTGATTGAAGGCACCTGCATCATGCAGTGGAGGACGTCAGGACTGCCATTGATTGCTGGAAGCCGCGGAAGAAAAGTCCTTTGAGAAGGACGAAGGTAATCTCTCTCTGACGTGTCCCTTTCTACCCCACCCACTCCCACCCCCATCCCCCACCTTGCATGCCCGCTGCACTCTGCGCTCTCCTGATTTCTTTTATTCCTTGTCATCCGTTTTCTCTCTCTCCCTCTCTCTCTCTCTCTCTCTCTCTCTCTCTCTCTCTCTCTCTCTCTCTGTAGTTTATATATATATATATATATATATATATAGAGAGAGAGAGAGAGAGAGAGAGAGAGAGAGAGAGAGAGAGAGAGAGAGATGTGTGTGTGTGTGTGTGTGTGTGTGTGTGTGTGTGTGTGTGTGTGTGTGTGTGTGTGTGTGCGTGTGTGTGTGTGTGTGTGTAGTTTGTGGATATATATATCTATATATATATATATATATCCACAAAACTACACGTGCACGTGCGTGTTTGTGCGCATGCATGTGTCTTTGTGCGTGCGAGAGACAGAGCGCGCGCATATGTTTTCAACGTTATTAAAATGCCCTGTACATGAGAAGGGGGATATTTAGGAACGATTCATCCAGCCCTCACCCCCACCCTCCCCTCTCTCTGTCTCCCCCCCCCCCCCCCCCCCCCCGCTCCCGTCCCCGTTATGGAACGGAGACCGGAAAGGAGGGCCGGGACGGGGGGTGGGGGTGGGGGTGGGAGGAGTTATCACAGTGACTACAGACGCTGAACATTGTTTTGAAGTCCCTGCAAAAGTCCCTGCTACAGGGCTGACACAAACACCAGGAGTCTCGGCTAAAATGACTGACAAGTGCTAGGTCCTACTCGAAGAGGAGCGGGAGGGGGAAGGGCGGGGGGGGGGGGGGGGGGGGGGGGGTGAACACGAAGGAAAGGTGGGGCCTCTCCGTCGGCTTGACTTTGAAACATGACTCGACTGCAAAGAAGGAATGAAGGGTGAAGAAAATAAGGGCGAGGTGGAAGCGGAAGGGGAGTTAAGAGGAGAGAAACAAAGAGAGAAAAAATGTGCTTATTTTGTCTCCTGTGTGATGCAGAAACACAGGAAGATAAATGTGCAGACCTAACTTGCGTCATCGAGATCTAGACATCCTGGCCACATCGGACCAGTTTCCTGTGTCCTCAGGTCAGTCTGTTATCGTCAGTCCCTCTCTTACAGCACTGTGATGCACGTGAAGAACGTACACAGATCTCAGAGTGGTGCGGATTTAAACCTTGAGCCACGTGGGTGTGCAATGACGACCCGGTCCGCAGTGTATACTCCCTAATACCATATCTTCCCACCGCACCCATCCCCCCCCCCCCCCCCCCCTCGTAACTGCTAGCTTCCTCTTCTACACACACACATACACACACACACGCACATACACACGTGAGCGCGCGCGCACGCACGCGCGCACGCGCACACACACACACACACACACACACACACACACACACACGCACACGCACACACACATTCGCACGCATGTACGCACGCACACGCGCACGCACGCACGCACCCGCTCGCTCGCACACACACACACACACACACACACACGCGCGCGCGCGCGCGCACGAAACAGGGTGTTTACACAGAATCACGTCATCACACCTGTAAGAAAGAGAAACAAAAACTATCAATAATGGGACGCTGGGGATTCTTTCATGAAAACTGTATCCCAGTCGCCTAAAACTTGTGTGCTAACAACTACCTTCTTTTCTGTTATTAAACTCTTTATATTCATATGTCGTCCACTGTGATTCTGACCTTGTGGTCAATTCACCTAGCTAGTCTACAAAATGTTTTTACTCATTTTCACGAGTAGAATTCATAGTTCGTGAGCTCTTTGTAGTAATCTATGAACAAGGTAACGAAACTGTTCACATTGTCCAGAGTGGACGCTACCGGTCGGTGTCTGTTTATCCAGATGACCTTTCTGTCTGTCGTGCAGCACTTTTGTGTTTATTATTATTATTATTATGAATACTTCTATAGCGCCTATCCTCGGCTAGAGACCAAGCTCTAAGCGCTTTACAATCCACATTCGTTTACGCAAGGGGGCTGCCTGCCTGGGTAGTGCCGACTGAAGAGCTGCCAGCTGGCGCTTCATTCAGACGTTTCCCGTGTCATCCAGTCAGTATCGTTCAATATCGTTCACTCAGTTTCCTTACTGCCTTCATTCTTTCCATTTCTCAGGCAGGGTGAATGTTATGTGTAATGAACGTGTCATCCACACAAACAGTTTGGCCTTCTCTTCCGCTAGTTGGTGATGGGATTTGACGTGTGTGTAAGATGTTTATCATTTATTCATTTATTTTTTTTTTTTAAACTAATTTTTCTATAATGTAGGGGTGGTAATTCAAGGGGAATGCCTGACGTTCTGAGCATAGCCCAGATGTCCAGCGATAAAGATACTAGTACATTAGTTAGTGTGTCATGCACATGTGTGAATTTTTTTTATCGCGGTTTGTTGGCAGAAAGACTTTTTTTTTCGCTTAATGGTGACGGCTGAAAAAAGCCCTGAGGCTGGGCTGTGGAAGCCTTTGAACTTAAACGGAAAAGTACATAGCAGTCGAAACAACTGTAGTTATTCTAAAACAGCTGCTTCTCTCTGACTTGGTGGGGATGAGAAAGACTGGGCTAATTGTGGCTGGATCTGTGTGTGTGTGTGTGTGTGTGTGTGTGTGTGTGAGAGAGTGAGAGAGAGAGAGAGAGAGAGAGAGAGAGAGAGAGAGAGAGAGAGAGCTTCTGCTTCTTTCTTTTTTTTTTCCTCCTTTCCTTCTTGTTTTCCATCTTCACCCACCCTTCCCATCATTCTTTCCCTACCGCCATTTTCTTTCTTTCATTTCTTTTTTTTTTTTTTTAAAGCGGAAGCATGTTCGACTGCGATGCGATCGATAGTTTTGATAAGGTCTTGGCGGGTCGTGGACAGATCATCAAGCGCATTCAATACACTTCTCTCTCACCACCACCACCACCACCACCACCATCCTCCCTGTACTTCCTTCTCCTCATTCACTCCCAATCCTTCTCGCTGTCCGTCACAAGCTGAAGAGAGAGAGAGAGAGAGAGAGAGAGAGAGAGAGGTGTGGAGGAGGGGGGGAGTGTGTGCGGTTGGGTGGGTGGGGAGGGGAGAGGGGGTTGACATAGCGCGAGGTGTGTGCAACAAGGCGTGTTGATGATCATCCATCACGAGGGTTTCACTCGGCGGCCGGGATCTCCAAGGTCCTTGGGGAATGTACTCGCTCTCCTCGTCCTCGTTGTCGTCCTCCTCCGTCCTCCTCGTTATCTTCCTTCACCTCGTCGTCATTTCATTCTTCATCATCACGTTCCTCCTCTTTCTCCTTGTCGTCTTCTCATCCTCATCCTGTTTTACCTCTCCATCCGTCCTCCTTCTCCTCCTTCCGTCTCTCCTCCATGTCATTTTCTTCCTCCTCCTCCTCCTCTTTTTTTCTCCTCATTGCCATCTTCCTTATCATGCTCTTGCTTTTCTTCCCGTTTCTTCTCTTGATCATCTACCTCCTCCTCCTCCCTGCTTCTCCCTCTCCTCCCTGTTTCTCCTCTTTGTCATCACCCCCTCTTCGCTGTTTTTTTTTTTTTTCCTCATTTTCGTCAGCTCTTTTTCTTCGCGCGGCGGCGTGTTCTTTCTCTGCATTATCTTTCTCCTCTTCATGGTCATTTTCTTCCTCTTTTCCGTGTTCTGCTTCCTTGGCAGCTTTCTATTCATTTTGATGAATCATGATCATCAACCTGTCTGTGGTCGTCTTCCTCGCCATCGCCGTCATCGTCTTTCTCAATATCATCTTCGTCCTTCTCCTCTTCGTTTTCCTCCTTTTTTATTTTTATTTTATTTTTTTTTTTTTTTGTCATCGTCTTTATATTTGCGAAGTATTCCTTCTCATCCTCTGTCCTCTTTTCATAGTCATCATCAGCCATATCATCATCTTTCATCGTCATCCTCCTCCTGCATGTTATCTTCCAACTGCTCCTCATCATCTTCCTCGTTCTTAGCCATTTTTCTTTCATCACGTTCGTTAATCAGCACACAAGATGGTGAGTTACACTTGTCTATATATTACAGTGAGACTGTGTATGATCAACACGACACGTGGCTTACTTTTGTTCTGATAGTGTGGTGGGGAATTAATCAAGGGAAGAAGTAAATAAATTCCCAGTATAGTGTAAATTATATTTGAAACTATAAATTTGCACCCCTGCCATGGGATATTGAGAATGCTGCTAATCGCTTTTTTTAATTAAAACATTACACGCACTTCTATATCTCCCAACACTTTTATGCGCGCGCGCACACGCACACACGTACAAATACACACACAAACACACGTGCACACACACACACACACACACACACACACACACACACACACACACACACACACACACACACACCCCTCCTCCTCCTCCTCCTCTCAGTAGTCCCTTTGCTCTTTTATTTCTCCTCCTATAGTCAGTTTCCCCTTCCTCACCACCCCCTTCCTTCTGTATTTCGGCCTCCTTTTTCTTTACAGTCCTCTTACTCCTGAATTCTCCTCTCCCTCACTCCCTTTTTTCCCTTTTATCTCTGTCTTATTCCTGAATTCTCCTCTCCCTCACTGCCTTTTTTCCCCCTTTATCTCCGTCTTACTCCTGTTTTTTCTCCTCTATGCTGTTTGCCTTCTCTTCTCCCTGGTACTCCTGTATTCCTCTTGTCTTCCTGGTCTTCCTGATCTTCCTCTTACCCATGTATTTCTGGTCTTCCTTCTCCACTGCCTTATCTTAAACCTTCCTCCCGTATTCCTCCTTGTCAGTTTCCACTTCCTTATCTTCTTCTTACTTCTGGATTCCGCGTCCTCCAATTTCCTCTTCATTATTATCCTATTACTTCTGTATTCCTTCTCCTCCGATTTCCTCTTCATGATTATCCTATTACTTCTGTATTCCTCCTCCTCCAGTGGTCCTCTTCATTATTATCCTATTACTTCTATATTCCTTGTCCTCGTCCTCGTCTGCCTTCTCTTCCTAGTTTCTTTCCGTATTTATGCAACGTCCTCCTTCTCCTTATGTTCTCCCTCCTCCTCTTATTCTTGTATTCCTCCTAATCGTCATTCTCTTTGTCCCTGTCTCCTCCGTCTTAATCCTGTAATCCTCCTCTCTGTCCTTCTGTGCTTCTTGTTCTTCTGTACAGTTTCCCTTTATCCTGTCCTTCCTCTTCTTCTTCTCCTGCTTCTCACCGCTACGTTCTTTTTTTTTTTTTCCTGTCCTCATCCTCCGATTCATCACTACCATGTTATTCCAATATTCTCATTTCCATCTTCTCCCTGTTCTTACTCTTGCATTCTTCCCACATGATTATCCTCTTCTGCATCTTTTTTTCCCCTCTTGTTATGCTTGTATTCTTCCACGGGTGAGCAGAAATACGGGGATCTGCGAGACTATGCTCCGAGTCTTCCTCGAACTTTTGCCCTTTCCCCCATCTTCCTTTCTCTCCCCTCCCCTTCTCCATTTTCCTCATTGCTCCCGCGATTTCGACCTCTCTTCCTGCCTCCCATATGGTCCCTTCTCCCCCCCCCCCCCCCCCCCCCCCCCCCCCCATCCATCTCTCTGTCTGTCTGTCTGTCTGTCTGTCTCTCTCTCTCTCTCTCTCTCTCTCTCTCTCTCTCTCTCTCTCTCTCTCTCTTTCCTGTCACCTCTCTCTCCTCTTTTTCCCAACTCTCGCATTGCCGACACGCGCTTACATTCTTGATTTAAAGAAAAGAAAAGAAAAGAAAAAAAAAAAAACATGGATCCAGAGACGCGGACTCGCTGCGAACGCGTAATGATGTAGTTTACAGCGAGACCGAATGTCCCTGCCGTCTGTTTCGCCCTCCTGTGTATCCAGATGATAATTGTGAAAATTAACTCAAATAGATATTCGCCGATTGCCTTGTAAAACGAGAAGAATGTTGGGGACAGGGGAGGCGACAGAAAGAACGTACGGGCCGTCGGCAGTGTTACCTCAGTGATGATTTTTTTTGTCTTTCTTCCCTAACAAGCACGTCTGCTTAAGCGGACGGCCGTAACACGATCCTTGTTTTGAAAATGGACTTCTCTCAGGGTTGTTTTTTTTTTTTCCTTTCTATCTTTTCTTGACCATAAACACGGCACTTCATAAAAGAATGCAGCGTTGCACTTCATCAGTTTTAAAAAATGTCTATTCCTTGTGCAAAGGTCATCGGTGTTGTGAGTTCGCTCTGAAATAAAAGAGTCAGGTCGCACTGGTATGCAAGTTTTGATCAGTCAGTTCTGGAGTTTCTTTAGTGCAGGGTGGAAACGCGTATATAACCAACTGGTAGGTGTTAGGTCATTGAAGAGAGAATTAGAGACAAAGAGGAACCAAACTAAACTGACATGCGTAAGAACTGGTGTGACCGAATAAACAAGATTTTTTTTAGAATCTTTATAACAGATCAGTCACATGATCGATGCATCGACTGTCAAATTTCATGATGTGGGATTCTAATTACGACATACTCAAATACACATATATACTAAAATATGTGCGAATAGAAATTCGATTGCGCATATGAATGTGTGTGTATGAGTGTGCAAGGATAAATCATGTTTGCAAACAGTTGGCTCGCAATTTGTTTTTACTCCATAAACTCAGTTATTATGTGAACCCACACATCCGGAATTATTTTTTGAAGCCCATTGCCTTTCTCACATCAACTATGCGTCCACTGTCTGGAGTGGTGCCGGTGAACATCACATAAAAAAGATCAACTCTATGTATAGACGGGGAATTAAGCTGATTCTTCCCGACAGGTCTCTATCGACCACGAGCAAATTCGCAAAAAACTAATGATGTACCACACTGCAGAGCCAACTGACCTATAATAAGGCAGTACTAATGTTTAAAGTCCATGCAAACATGGCGCCAACATATCTTGCTGAGTTTATCCAAATGGCAACAATGCGATATGATTCAAATAATTACATTTTACCACGTGTCCGCATTGATTTGTTCAAATCTAGTTTTGCATTTTTTGGGTCCATCTGTGTGGAACTCTCTTCCTCCGTCTGCCAAAACATGTCAATCACTGCCGTCCTTCAAATCAGCAATACTTAAACATTTACTTGAACAATAAATCTAACTTTTGACCATAGCCTCAACGCCCTACTTTTATGCTTGCCTCTGTATTAGCTAATGAAAATGTGCGAACGTGCGTGCGTGCGTGCATGTGTGTACGTGTGGGTGGTGTGTGGGTGTGGGTGTGGGAGTGCGCGCGTGCGTGTGTGTATGTGTGGGCGTGTGCGTGCATGTGAACGCGCACGCGTACGTGTCTGATTGTGTTTGTGTAAATTTTTTCTTTTTTTTTTTTTTTTTTTTTTTTTTTTTTTTTTTTTTTTTTTTTTTTTATTCTTATTATTATTATTATATTATTATTGTTATTGTTATTATTATAATGTTGCTGTATTCTTCATTGTTTCTGCCATTATTAATATGTGCAGTTTGTCCAGTTGAATGTTGTAGAATAGCAAGGACAGATTGGAAGAAGATAGGCACTGCCTAAAATCTTCTGTCTGTCTGTCTGTCTGTCTCTCTCTCTCTCTCTCTCTCTCTCTCTCTCTCTCTCTCTCTCTCTCTCTCTCTGTCGTCTCTCTCTCTTACGGTAAGGCTGCTTGTAATGACAATTTTCAGAGTGCCTCTTTATATGACATTAGTAGCAAATTCTACAGATCAAACACCAATAATAGATTACTAGGATGGGTCGGCGATAATTATTTTCAGGTCTTATTAAGAAGGGACATTTGGCGATCGACCACAATCTTGCGCCTTTCCAAAAATGATTTGCCAGTACCAAAAAAAGATTTGTGTTGCCCTTTGATATGCGCTGTTGTGGACGGCTGGGCTATGAACGGCATGAAAGTTTTGCCGTGTGAAAAGTATTACGACGAAGTGTAAGCAAGAGTGAGAGGTGCGAGGCGGAACTGCCTGTGCGTTGAAATGAAGACGTGAGGGTCAGCAAGGGAATGCTACTGTCCTGCTTTGTTTTCACCATTTACCAGTGAACTGGCTTTGGAATAAAATCGGGAGTGGTCTTCACGGAGTTACGCTTGATCTCGTATAACAGTTAATCATCTCTGCCGATGACATTATTCTGTTATCTGTAATATCGGTTGGTTCACAAAGACTAGTAACTTACATTAAGCTGCAAGTAGATTACGGTCAAAAGTAAACACACAGAAAAGTCATATATTTCGTGCGGATACGTATTTTTCAGCAGATGAGAAATGGGCTTAGCCCATGAGTGTCATTCCAGTAAATGTGTACAGATATTTTGGAGTCTGCTTCTCAAGAAGACCCAGTTTCGGTTTTGCATGTAAAAAATAGAAAAAGTCAGATGGTCTAATTCTTCATGTTTGCTGGAAATCACATCGTCATGATTATAATACCTTTGGTGAACTGTTTGACTCAAAGGGCTTTCTAGAATACCGCAGGAGTGGAAAATATGCTTTCGTTCGCATTAATACTTCTTGTCAATGTTGACAGTTGAAGGCCAAACAATCTTGTTTATGGTGAACTAGGTTGATATACAGTTTACTTAAAGGTGAACATGAAATGCATTAGACATCGAGTGATACTGACGAGAATAAATGAAGACAGGCTGCCTGTTATGCAAACAAGATGCTATTTAAGTTGGGTTTTAGTGGTAAGAAGACATGGGTTACACGTTTTCGTCACTGCTGAAATTCATGCGGATTTTTCCGTTTGTCCGGGTAACCAGAGTATTCAAAATATATAAGGTATTTTAAGCAAGGCTCGCCGATTGTAGATGACACGACCGGCATGATCATATATACGCTATTTTCTCGGTGAAGACTCTTTAAAACCACTCATTTGATGGAACCGTATATTGAAACAAGATGCAAAGCATATAAAACGTACTCCCAAATTATCCTGAATACGCATGAGATATTCCATAAAGAGGAAAAAACCGACTTGGGCTGGTGTAACTGTTAGTAATGGCTATTCTGGTAAACATCGGCCATCATCTGTGACCTGTAATGAACATATTTGCAAATTTTCAGAAAGATCAGCCACGCACTTTCTGAGATTTTCCATATAGAAGAAAAAACCATTATGGGCCGTTATAGCCGTTAGTAACGGCTATAATTGAAAAGTAAACGTCCGGCATGATCCGTGACCCATAATGAACATATCTACAAATTTTCAGAAAGATCGGCCGCGTACTTCCTGAGATACTCCATGAAGAAGAAAAAACCGTTATGGGTTGTTATAGCCGTTAGTAACGGCTATAATGCAAAAGTAAAACGTCCGGCATCATCTGTTACCCATAATGAACATACCTACAAATTTTCAGAAAGACCAGCCAAGTACTTTCTGAGACATTCCATAACAAAGAAAAACCGTTATGGGCCATTATAGCCGTTAGTAACAGCTATAACGGTAAACTGAAACGTCGGGCATCATCCGTCGCCCATAGTGAACATACCTACAAATTTTCAGAAAGATCGGCCAAGTACTTTCTGAGATATTTCCATAAAGGAGGACAAAAACTGTTATGGGCAGTTAAAGCCATTAGTAACGGCTATAATGGTAAACTAAAACATCAGGTATCATCCATGACCCATAATGAACATACCTGCTAGTTTTCGCAAAGATCGACAAAGTGCTTTCTGAGATAGTCCATAAAAAAGAAAAAACCGTTATGGGCCGTTATAGCCGTTAGTAACCGCTATAACGGTAAACTGAAACATCGGGCATCATCTGTAACCCATAGCAAACATACCTGCTAATTTTCACAAAGATCAGATCGGCCAAGTACTTTCTGAGATTTTCCATAGAGAAGAAAATCCGTCACAGGCTGCTACAGCCGTAAGTAACGGCTATAACGGGATAAACTAAAACATCGGGCATCATCCATGACCCATAATGAACATACCTGCTAATTTTCACAAAGATCGGCCAAGTACTTTCTGAGATATTCCATGAAGAAGAAAAAAACCGTTACAGTCCGTTACAGCCGTTAGTAACGGCTATAAAGGTAAACTAAAACATCAGGCTTTATTTGTGACCCATAATGAACATACCTACTGATTTTCAGAAGGATCGGCCAAGTACTTTCTGAGATATTCCGTAAGAAGAAAAACTGTTACAGGCTGTTACAGCCGTTAGTAACGGCTATAACGGTAAACTAAACATTTGGCATCATCCGTGACCCATAATGAACATACCTGGTAATTTTCATAAAGATCGGTCAAGTACTTTCTAAGATATTTCATAAAGAAGAAAAGCCGTTACAGCCGTTAGTAACGGCTATAACGGTAAAATAACACATCGGGCATCATCATCTTTGGCCCATAATGAACATACCTACAAATTTTCAGAAAGATCGGCCCGGTAGTTTTGTCTGGAGCGAGTGGAACACATTTTGACCACGGACGGACGGACGGACGGACACACACACACACACACACACACACACACACACACACACACACACACACACACACAGAGCATTTCTTCGTTCCGTTCTAAAGTACTCCCTGTTCTATAAGAACTGGGAGTACAATAAAGATGCATAGACATAATAATAAGTGGGTTGACAAAGTTTCGATTCGGTTTGTCTAGTATTGCTTGTCATTGATTCAGATATAATATCAGAAATGGAGATACACTAACCCTGCCGTCAGTGTAATATGACTGAAAATGATGAATTATATTTTTTCGCTTCGCTATCCTGTCTTGAATGTTCTAAGGCTTCAAATAATTCAGCTGAAATAATACAAGATTCTGTACAATTTCAGGTTAGATTTACTCTTGTCGACAAGACATGAGGCTGCATAAAGAGGTTAGCTATATTGATTTTCCAGGCACTTAACAGTAGAATGCTGTTTGGTAGATTGAGTTTCGTTTGTATTTGTCACTTGATTCTTTTGTTTTGTTTTAACCATGTGTACCTTTCTCTTCATCAAGAAGCTAGACCTTTTGTCTTGATACAACTTTTGAATCTTTTACATCTCTCTCTCTCTCTCTCTCTCTCTCTCTCTCTCTCTCTCTCTCTCTCTCTCCTCTCTCTCTCCTCTCTCTCTCTCTCTCTCTCTCTCTCTCTCTCTCCTCTCTCTCTCTCTCCTTCTCCCTCTCTCCTCTCCTCCCTCTACTCGACGTCCTGCCCGGATTTTTTCATTTCGCTCTCAGTATGGAGGCTGTGCATATTGCCTAATGAAGCGAGAAGTATTGAGTTCCCTACACACATCACCTCATCGTGTGTGTGTGTGTGTGTGTGTGTGTGTGTGTGTGTGTGTGTGTGTGTGTGTGTGTGTGTGTGTGTGTGTGAGAGAGAGAGAGAGAGAGAGAGAGAGAGAGAGAGAGAGAGAGAGAGAGCAAAGGCATTGGGATGGCAGAGGAGGGAAAATTGTGTGTGAGTGTATGATGGATGGAGGTGTCTTCCTATATAAATAATATATCCCAATCTCCTAGACGTTCTGTTTAGGTGAATTATCATTTTTCCAAGATCTGACCAGCGCGTTGGGCTAAAATGTGCAGGTCAGACATCTGCTTAGTCGTAGCCACGACAGCCTCTTCTGATACACTCATCTTAGTCATTAATTCATTTATCCATCAGCTTTAAATCATGCACAGTGTGGTTTTGAAATGGATGTGGTATAGCGTATGTGGGATAGTCTGCACGCAAAGACACCTTGATGAAACTGTAACTGTCGTTTTTCATTGGTCTATTTTGACTTCTGTTTTCCCATTACTGTTGTCTATCGTTTTTTTCTGCCTTAGTCAGAAATCTGTCTTTTTTCTAAAATGTCGAATCAGAAATCTGTCTATATATTCTAAAATGTCGAGTCAGTAATCTGTCTTTATTCTAAAATGTCGAGTCAGTAATCTGTCTTTATTCTAATATGTCGTAACACGTTTCCCAATCTTTTCGCAGATTATAGAATGCCAGCGTTCCTGATGTATTTTGGTAAATAGGTTGTGAGACTGTAAACACTTCCCGTGTGAACGCTATCCTTTCTGCAGTGTCTGTTGGCATGAATGTTTATTATACATTTGAGTGAAACCGTTATGGTGGTGGTGGTGGGTGGTGGTGTCGTTGTTGTTGTTGCTGTTGTTGTTGTTGTCGTCGTCGTTAAACAGATTGGATGAGAGTAGATAACCCTGTCTGACACCACCAGTTCAGCGGAACCATTCGCCCAAGCTACCAGTGCAGAAGGCGGCACTGACAGCTCTTTCGTAGAGTTGTTCTGTGATAGTGACATGGTTCCTATCGATGTTGTGCTTACTCACGCTTGACCATAAGACTGCATGCCAAACCTTATAAAATGCTTTCTTAAAGTCGATGAAAACATTATATAGATCTTGCTGGTGTTGTAGGTGTTTCTCACAAAGAATTCGTAGGTTAAAGATTCGCTCGTTGGTGCTTTTTCCATCTGGGGAACATCCTTATTCATTAACTGAAATCTTTTGCTGTTATGGTTTCAGTCTGTCGATTGGAATCTTCGGCATCACTTTGCTGGAGTTCCCTTTCTTTGCTGGTTGCACTCTGCTTCTCAGTGCCTTTTTGCCGAAGACTTTTTTGTACTTCAGCTCTATCCTTTTTTTTTTTTTTTATACATACGTCAAAGATTTCTACAGTGAGCCAGAGCTTCTTTATTCAACGACATCTGCCCTAGCCCCTATTTGCAGTTCCCATCAGCGCTGGGTTGAATGTTTCTGTTGATCTTTCTACATTTGCATCATTGTCTCACCAAGGACAGTCGGTGATGCGGATCTTTCCCATTCTATTGCTTAAATGATTCGGCCACCGCTGGATCCTTCACTGAAACAAAATCAAACTCAAGTCTTCTGTTCTTTTTCTGGGGGTTGATTTTTTTCGGCTTACATGGGAGTTTACCATTATTAAGTTGTTTTCGTTTCCAGTGTATGCTCGTGGGAAAGCTTCTGATGCTAGAGTTGTTTACACTGGAACGGAAACGTTCTTTTTGCCGAGTTATCGTCAATTTGGATGGGTGTTCTTCGTTTCGGTCCTGCCATGTTCATCTTCTGGATGTTTAGTGGATCCATACGTGTTTGATGCCAGGCGTTGTAGTTGGTAAATTCCAGCAGCGCGAGTCTCCTGTCCTCTGCCGCGGTGTTGCAGAATTGTCCACAGGTGCCTGACCGGTTGTTCGTTGCATCCTCCCCACCTTTGGCATCTTTATCAGAATGTCTTTCTGTGGTTTTCGGTCAAGAATGGTCTGTGGTGGCTGGTTATAAATATTCTCAACTTATCTGTCGTCGTGATCTGATGGTTGGGCGTAAGATTACGTGATGGTGATGTTGAAGGGAATTCCCCGTGGTCGGATCGAGGCAGCCACGGGGGCCTTGAAGACTTTCTGACAAAAGCCGAGAAAAAAAAAACAACTGAAATGGTGTCTCGATCACTCGGCCTTGCAAAAACCATCTTTCAGGGCGCTGTGCCAGGAAACAGAAGGGCAGACGGAGAAGGAGTGGGAGGACAACACCGAGGAATGGACAGGTTTGACTTCTGGAGATTCCCAGAGAGCGGCAGAGGACAGACGAGGCTGGGGGAAGGTTGTAAATTTAGGTGGTGCCCCAGCGACCCGAGAGTTAAGGGACTGATGGTAATGATGAGGGTGTTAGAATGCACAACAGTGTGTCCATGTGTGTTTTAAGACTGGTGGGAAGATAGGAACAGTGCGTTATACAAAGGATAAAGGAAGGGTTTGACTGAAATTATCGCACTGTCACTTTTGTGATGTATTATAGTGTGTATTGTATTGAATTCCTTTGTATTGTACTGTCTGTATCGTGATGTATTGTGTTGCCTTGTATTGCAGTGTGTCTGTTGTACTGTATGCCCCCACGGGGATGCCGGGGAGATTTAAGTATATAGAGCTCCCCTGATTTTTTGCCGTTATGTGGTAGTAATTTCCTCTTTTTTGTCTTTCTTTCCTGTCGTGTTCTGGGTTTTTTTTTTTTTTTTTTTTTTTTTCTGTCGTTAGGTCTGGAAACTTTTACCTTTCGTTCCTTATCGTAATTTATAAGGTGCCAGCTATTGCGTTGTCAGTGGTGCCAGCTATTGGTGCCAGCTATTGCGTTGTCAGTGGTGCCAGCTATTGCGTTGTCAGTTGGCGACTAAGAAGTGAAAATTGTATGCGGTGTCTGTTTGCCCACTATTACTTTTTATGCATGTTTTGTCACATTTGAATGTTTTTTCGATACTGTTTACAATGTTTTTAATTTGGAGAGATGAGTTAAGGAAAAAAGATCAGGGGCTCTCAGCATAGCCTGCTTTTATAGCCAAAACATGAGTAGTTTAACTACCACTCATTCTTGTGTGTCTAATTTTCAAGATATGATATTTTTTCTAATGATATGACCCGCTCAGGGTGTGATTTTTTTTTTTTTTGAGAGTTCAGACAACTCAGAAAAGGCTGTGTCAGGTCAGCTTGGCTATGATGGTAGAAACCTGAAACTTGCCCAACTACATCATCACATCAGTCCACTCGGTGTGAAATTCACGCTGCGATCCCCGGGGAAACTTGTCACATACAGTACAACATCGCCCATATTTCTGTGTCTACGTTAGTGCGTATATGTTTT